>QANZ01007630.1:78734-89923 GCA_003254925.1 Chamaecrista fasciculata
AAAATGATGAAAAAGAGGGAGAATTGAGAATAATAATTAATTCTTTATGTTTTGATCCTTTTTAGTAAAGGGAAAGGACTTAAACGCATAAGAGAAGACTTTTTGGGAGATTTTTGACATTTTAACTAACATTTGCCGTTAAATACTAACAGAAAAAAAACCTCAGGGTACCAAATCGCTAACGGAGCAAACCACGGGGTACCACAATGCAAAAATTTTTCTTTCAGGGTACCAAATGGGAACCGCCCCTAACCACAGGGTACCAAATTGCAATTTACCCTAAGTTTTATTATTACAAATGTGTAGGGCACTCCTGCCCTGCAATGGCCTATTTGTATAGGGCACCCCTTCCCGTGTGTGAAGTGTCTTTGCCTTTTATTTATATATGTGTATGGTTGATATAGGGAAAGAAATAAAGGGATCCTGTCCTGTGGTGACTTTGGAATAATGGAATTGGATCCCTCTCTGCTACAAAGTGCTCATTCAAAGGGCACTCACTCCCCTACACGACAAAAAGGCCTATATTATGTATGGACACATAAACAAAGGCCGCCCATCACTATCAATTCATATTTCATATCAATCATCTCCTTCAATTCTTCCTTTTTCCTTATAACCTCTTATTAGTTCTTACTCACTCATCTTCTCTCCGTCTAGCTACTTCACCTCACTTTCTTCTTTCTCTCTCTCTCTCTCTCTCTTTGTGAATATGGAGGATTGTCACAAGTGGGGTTTCTGGGGGTTTTGGGCTACTGTTGTTTGTGGTATTGTGTTGCTCAAAACTATTGTGAAGAATGTAAATTGGTGGCTTTATGAGTCCCAATTGGGTGATAAGCAGTACACTCTGCCTCCTGGTGATTTGGGATGGCCCTTCATAGGCAACATGTGGTCCTTCCTAAGGGCTTTCAAGTCCTCTCATCCTGATTCCTTCCTTGCTTCCTTTGTCAACAGGTACCCTTAGCTTAACTTCCTTTTAATTTCCTCTTCTTCCTTATTATTAACTTTACTCTTCACACTTCAAACACCAATGGAAGTTGTGCTTAGTGGAAAGGTAATTTCTTTCACATGAACTCAGGTTGGAATCTTTGTTGGGGGAAGTGTATCCTAAAGTGTTTACATGATTATGAAGATAAGAAATAAGAAATAAAACATTATTATTCCTTAAACTCTGCCATTCTCATAAAAAAATATATCTTTTTCTCTGTTTTTTCTCACCCTTGTTTTTGTTGAAGTTTCCTTGTACTTTAACTCACTTGCTTTTCTATTTCTCATGTTCAAGTTTTCATTTTTTTGAGTACCCAGAATTTGAACAGTGGTTTTACTTCTTCCCTTTTCCTTATTAGCTTTCTCTGTTTCTGATGCCTCTTGTGGTATTAGAAGTTAGAACTGTAAGATAATCAAACACACTCTTGAAGATGAAGCTCCTAGGTTTATCTGTGTGAAACCACACCAGATTGCTCTTAGTTTCATGCATGATCAACCTTCATAACTAGTTATTGAAGACCCACATAAATTTTTTTTAAAAAAGCTAGTCTATGGAAATTTATATAGTTTAATCTCTTAGTTTACATATTTTAGTCTTATAAATTTTGTATAATAATTATTTTTATCTCCAAAAATTAATACCTAAAAGATGATTTAAGTTAGTAGAAAATATAATCCCATAAATTATTTTTATCTCATGAATAGTTTTATGATGGGAGGAAGGTTGCTATCAAAGAAACGTCCGACCAAAACAAAGGTCTGATTGCAGACCGTTTCGTCATTTTCAGTGTCACTTTAGACATCAATTCTTGTCACCACTTCCTCTGTTTTTTACGATGTTGTTGCTCTCTGTCTTCTTCTTGTTACATTCATACCCACTTCACACATCTCGACAAGGGTTTTCATAATCTCTTTGATGCCTTCAAATTCCAAACCCTCTTTTAATATTTTTTTTAAAAAAATTAGTTTTCATCTTGGAACTTGCACGTCATCATGCATGCATGAGGACTCACCTATGTCACTTTGGGCCTCACGTGATTAGGAGCATGCTTCCAAGCTTCTTCAGATAATGCATAATTATCCAAAGGGGTAGGTGATACTTGATAGGAATAAAGTAAATTATGATTATATTAATCAAGATTGGAAATCTTAAAATATTGATTAACTTTATCACTACACTAGGTTACACTCTCCATTGCATTTGATTACATCATGTGCTGCTAGCAGCTCTCATGACTTCGGGGTCATTAATTTAAGAAGGGAATATGCGTTTTTTTTTTTGTGTTTTAAAATAGTTATAATGTTAAACTCATTAATATATAGTTAATGTGACAAGTGATATGACTTGATGAAATAAATAATGCTACTGGCAAATACTTGTTGAGCCATCATGGTGTAGTATGTTAAGCCACATTACTTGTCCTATCTTCAAAGACAATGTTATCAAGACTAGAGTAGTTTTTTTTAATCTTTGTGGTACATTGAGATAAAGTTTAGGTGTGTCTTTAAAAAAATTAGAGAAGTCATTTCAAATAAAATTTAATTATTAGCATTTGTTTTTCTGCTTTATAGTTCCAAAATTGACTCTAGGAAGTAAGGAATTTAACTCTAGACATTAAATACATTTTAATTCTCCTTATGGGACATCAAGTTCAAATGGATAGATGAAAGATATCTTTGGTTATATATATATATATAATCTACTTTAATATTACTCATGGATTCACATCTTTATAGTGGGATTAGGATTATCAAGAATGTTTTTATTTTTTGTGAAGTTTCTAAAGCTAGAAAAAGAGATAAGGGATAGAAAGAGAAGGTATAGACCTTCTACAAAATTGTTTTGTATGTAGAGTTTTCTCTCTTTCTAAACTTTACAAATTTTGCTGAAATTGTACACGAGAGGACCTTATCTCTCTAAAGTGGGAAGAGAAAGGTGAAATTCCTAAAGTGAGAGATGTAAGAAGAGATTAAAATAGAAAACTTCACAAATAAAACAACCTAGTCTACATGATTCACATCCCTGTCCCTCCCTCTCTCAACAATGACACAAACAAACTATACTTTTCTATCTTTGCTTGTGATTCATAAGCTTTAACACAAGTTGAATAACATGTAGATATGGACGCACTGGAATGTACAAGGCATTGATGTTTGGAAGCCCAAGTATAATTGTGGCAACACCAGAAACATGCAGGAAAGTCTTGACAGATGATGAAACATTCATCCTTGGATGGCCTCAATCCACCATAAAACTCATTGGGAGGAAGTCATTCATCGCAATCTCAACGGAAGAACACAGGCGTCTCCGGCGCTTGACATCAGCTTCCATCAATGGCTCTGATGCTCTGTCGTTGTACCTAACATTCATTGAAGATAGAGTGAAGGAATCATTGGAGAAATGGACCACCATGGGACAGTTTGAATTTCTTTCCGAGCTACGAAAGCTCACATTCAAGATCATCATGCATATCTTCCTAAGTGCTGCAAGTGAGTCTGTCATGGAGGCTCTGGAGAAGGAATACACAGCTCTTAATCATGGGGTTAGAGCCATGGGAATCAATCTTCCTGGATTTGCATACCACAAAGCACTCAAGGCAAGTTTTTTCTGAAGAGTTAACCTACGTTTTTAGTCTAATTTTGTCATAAAACTACGTTTTAGTTCCTAGATATTGAAAATATATTTGTTGGTCTCTGATTCTATTATAAATATTAACTATTTAGTCCTTACATATAACATTTCAGGGACTAAATAGTCAACATTTTTTTAAAAAAATCAGGGACCAAAAAGTGTATTTCCAATATCTAGGGACTAAATCTTAGTTTTGGTACGAATTCAGGAACTGAAAGATAGATTTTCTCTTTTTCTGAACACTAAATGTCTATCTCATCATCTACATGTTTCACTGATTTGAGTGTGGGATTTCAGGCAAGGAAGAATCTAGTGGCTATAATGCAATCTGTGGTTGATGAGAGGAAAAAGCTAAGGAAGGAGAATCCAGACAAAGGAACAAGAGACATGTTAGATGGTCTGATGGATATTGAAGATGAAAATGGAGGAAAACTGGGTGATGAGGATATAATTGATCTTATGATGATGTACTTGAATGCTGGTCATGAATCTTCAGGGCACATTACCATGTGGACTACTGTGTATCTTCAGAGGCATCCAGAATACTTGCAAAAGGCCAGGGAAGAGCAATTAGAAATCCTGAGGAAGAGGCCACCAACTCAGAAGAACATGACACTTCAAGAGTTTCGTCAGATGGAATATCTTTCAAATGTACACATGTATATATATATATATGTTGGTTTGATTTTATTCATGCTGGTGAATGGTGATATTCTTAAGTTTTGAATGTTCTTGTTGTTCAACACGGTGCAGGTGATCGATGAAACGCTTCGTCTGGTTACTTTCTCGTTGGTGGTTTTTCGACAGGCAACGAAAGATGTCAAGATGAACGGTATCTCTCCATTCTTTGACATCATTATTATAATTACTATTAGTTACTATTGTTCTGTTATTTAGCTCAAAATCTGAATAATCTTGTGCTAATAATTGGATTTGGATGGTAAAGGTTACACCATTCCGAAAGGTTGGAAAGTTCTTGTTTGGTTCAGGAATGTTCACCATGATCCTGAAATATATCCCAATCCAAAAGAATTCAATCCTAATAGATGGAATGTAAGTTTTTTTAGCTTCTTGTTTTGGTCACAATATGTAAAATTATAGAGTAGAAGATACAGAACATCATTTTGTTTTTAGCTTCATATGACATCATTTTGTACTCTATCTTCTGACTTGTTGATTTGGTTGATGATAATGGAAAGAATGTAACACGCAAGGCTGGGGAATTCCTTCCATTTGGAACTGGATCAAGACTGTGTCCAGGAAATGATCTTGCCAAGTTGGAAGTTGCAGTATTTCTTCATCATTTTCTTCTGAATTATGAGTGAGTCTCTTTTCAACCTACTTCGACAATTTTGTTTTTTTAGTATAAATCATGAGTATTTCCCACCTATATGTTTTAACAGTCTAAACAAAGACTAATCTCATTCAAGTCGAGTGCTCTCTTGTCAAATATTCCTAAATCTCGAACTCGAGACCCTTGGTTAAGTTGGATCAACCTCAACCAGTTGATCCACCTGCTTGGTGGTCACTCCCATAATTTTCTTTGCAGGAACTTAGAGATTTATGATTATTACGCCCTATGTACAAGTCTTTATTCAAAAACTATTCTCCCAAAAAACATGGTAACATTGTATGAACTATTTTGAATGTTATTCGTTGCTGCTATACAGGCTTGAACTAGCTAACCCTAAATGCCCTGTGAGATACTTACCCCACACAAGGCCATCAGACAATTGCTTGGGAAGGATCAAGAAACGTTCATCCACATCAGGCTAGCAAGATTTCCCATCAGCCATGAATGATGCTGATGCTCTAAAAAGAGAGCAATATCAAATAAAGGGATGATCATTCTGTAGTGTTTGATGTGTAATATAAGTCTCTGAGTCTGTCTCTATCGTGCTAGGAGTCCTGCTAAAGTTTTCCGGTACAAGTGCATTAACATGTACCAAGAAATGAACAAGAGTGTCCTTTGTTTAGAATATTTTTCTACCCCACATGCTTGCTTGAGTCTGGGTTTTTATGCTCTTGTTCTCTGATGTTTCAGTACCATTGAATTTATCAAAAAAAGAAAAAAAAAACAGAATTCTATTTCTGCAGAGAAAATCAGTTTTATACTAAAATGCCAAACTGTCTAGATTCAAGGTAATTAATATTCATCATAATTGATGTCAGCTCCAAAACATCATTCCCAGCAATTAACATTATAACAATCCTAAGAAAGTACATAACTACTTGAGAATATTCTTGAACAACTCTGAAACTCAAATACAAATAAGGCGTATGTTAATTTGATTCAAAGATGCTATAATAATCCTATGCAAGTACTAATTCCCTTCTTTAAAGCATACTTGTTACCCGAAAATGAAGAGACGTCTAATTCAAAGAATCTTCCAGTTCTTCTCTAATTCCTTGCAGATACGTCCCAGACAAAACTCAGCACTCATTGGATAAGGCGCGACTGCAAAACCCATAAAACAATATAAGTGAGAAATAATTAAAAAAACAAGTTTATTGGAATTTAAGAGACTAGAAATAATTATTACAACAGGGGCAGCAGCAATAACCATGGTAAAAGCAATAGAAAAATCAACAGCCAAGTTAATTATAACTTATACAACTGATCCAGAAATCAGTCAATGCCTGTTTGAATTGGCCCATATAAAAGGGAAAACCTTGTAAGTTAAGTGTCCTTGTTGAAGAATTTTGCACTATCTCAGAAAAAGATGTGAAGAGAGCACTATAGAAGAACAAGTTAATTTAACAAGTAAAGAGGTTCACTCATTGTATAAGATAAGGAAAACGACATGATTTCTTAAAAGTCAATAACTTTTCAGAATATAGGTCATACTAACTGATAATCATATTAGAATAAATTAAAGATAGGTTGTACATGTCTTCACATGTAAAGTACAAATTCTATGATGCATACTTTATGCAATGAGCGGTCATTTCTCATCAGATTTAGCAAGAAATTTGACATATGAAATAAAAAGGGGTGATTGGAGAATAAAATCAAGCACTGCTTTGCAACTACAATCTCTCAAATTTTTACCCCCTCTTTCTGATGAAAGTTCATCCTCTATCTATATCTTTTATTTATCAGAAATAATAAATGAATTGGAAAAACTCAGTTATGCTAAAAGAATGTATACATGACTTATTTCTTCAAATTAGAATTTTCATGCAGGAAAACTTTCAAATAATATGAATATTTTATGAACATTAATAAACACTTCTCATGCAAAGTGCTCAAGTTTATATCACTCTTCTCAATCCATTGCAGTAAGAACAAAAAATCCTCTCAGAAGTCATTAGCTAGAAATATCATGCAAAGTGCTCAAGTTTATTCATATGAACAGGTCCCACGTGAACTGTGATAGAGGCTAAGAGCAGATGATGGGTGAAACCAAAATGAATGGGAAAAAATGCAAACAAATATGGCTATCTAGCCCACGCACAACTGCAAAGCATTTGTGATCCAGTCTTATTCAATTTTACATATAAGAAAAATTGATATAGCATTATATACATCAATTTAGCATTTGAACTTTTAATAAACACTAATGTCGAAGACCAACCTGATATAAGATCATCAATGTAATCAGCGTCAATTTTTCCATGAGCCATTGTACCAACCTGAATAATAATTTCTCACATAAATCAATTGTTGAAACAGAACAAAAAACCTTATCTTGAAAATGTATATAAATGGAAATTTTAAGCATACCACAAATACAAGGTTCTCATTATGATTAGCAGCACTGACGTAATCCTTCAATTCAACAACTTTTGGCGAACTGTAAGAAAGGCCTAAAACAGCATATTAGCTACTACGTAAGAGGAGTTTTCACAATAGATATTTGAACAGGCAAGTTTTGCCAAATTATAACTCTCACCTATTTTGCAAGAGTTAATGGGTAAGTGCTTAGTAACAGGGTTTTCAATGAGGCGCAAAAGTTTTCCATGTGATTACCCTTTGATTTGATACTGAACTTTTGCAGCAATTGCACTATAGTAATTGTTGAATATGTCAAAAAACAAACAGTAAAACAATCAAACTCAATAATGTGAAATATGAAGAAAAGAACCAAGGATAAGAATGGGAAGAATATAAGATAATACTTTTAATGGCATGGCTGAGACTTACCCATCATACTACAAAAGCTTCCGAATGTTTCAGGTATCTGAGTGTTTGGTTCAACTCTGATAAGGATTCCTTCATCAGTTCTGATAAATACAGCACACAACCTACCAGCCATGCGAAGCCGGCTACTCATAATTAGACCGAGAGCCTAAAATCATGAAACATTCAAAGTATATTGGTTAAGACATCATCTATAAATGAATATACAAATAACTAAAACTCAAAAGAGAAAGAAAAAAGTAAAAGTTTACAAAACAAATTAAGCATGTAATAACATCTTTGTTACTTCATGAAAATAAAAAGGTGCAGACAAATAGATTCAGATTATTGTCAACCAAATCACAGGTTCTAGTCCCACTGTAATAATAAAATACAGTGGATTGGTTGGTCCTTACCAAGGGACTAACAAATTACTAACCTGATGCACAATTTCAGGTCTAAAAGCATAGGGGTTTTTATTTTTCTTTCGCAGAAAGCTGGCATGATCATCTGCATTCAATATCTGGTACTTCTGAAAGAAGCAATAAAATTTTAGAAAATTAAGATAAATAGTAAAAGAAATCAGTTAGGCACACACAGCACAAAGCCACCATTAATAATATGCTAACAAAAAAAAGAGTAAATTACTCCATCATCACTTTATCTTTAAAAGCAACCCAAAAGCTCCATGACCTCACTTAAGTTCAAATTCACAAAATGGAATATTTTCACCTCGACAAACCCAACTAAATGGACTTAAGATTATCCATTTTCAAAGTTAAAGGGGGTGCATCTAGGCTTTGAAAATAGAGGAAAGATTAAGCAATTTTCTTAAAAAACTGACTTTCTAGTTCACATATCTCAGTAAATAATTAAGAATTAAGGTAAATACTTTGCCAACATTAGCGACCACCAATGAGGCTTTGTCAAGCACAAAATAGACTCCAGCTTCTGAACGGTGGTGACATTGGCGAGGGGCTAATGGAATTCCTGGAAGTTCTACGATTGCACCATCATTTTGATCTTCTCCTTCTGATTGATATTTTCTCTTAGGCATTGTGTGTCAATCAAGAATGAATAATGATTTAAGGCATCTTTCATTTTGTTGGTATAAAGAAAACTTTACAAAATTGTTTTATTTAATAATAAAAAAATTCACAAGCCAAACCCACCTCAACTAAAGAATTTTGCCTCTATCTTCTTCAATTTGTTTTCCTTCAGGGTCAGTTGGTCTCTGATATTAACATAGCTACATTGTTAACTTGGTAGATTTTATTCCCAAAGAAAGAAACTTAAGAGAAAAGGAATAATCATGTACCTAAGCTACAAAAGCCATATTAAATAGAACCATATACAACAATTCAATGACCACAGAATAAAAGGCAGGAAATCTCAATCCAAATGGAGTACCAAAACTAAAGTAATAAGCTTCTTTGACCTAGAAGCTAGTAATCGAGAAATTGACAATGAAAAGATTAAAACCTATCAAATCAATTTACAAAGTACATGATAGCCAAACTTACCTCAAGTATTCTTCTTAACTACATAAGTATAATCGTAAATCATTTAAAGCACACGAATTACTATGAGTCTTAATTTATCACTGAACTAACAAAATCATAGCAAAAAGAGAAAGTCATTTGGACATTTCATCAAACAGCTTGTATGCACAAAGCAATAAGGATCACCCAACCAATTTTCTCTTTCAAGACCAAATCACAACATGAATCCAGAAGCAAAGAAAAGAATTATGCAGTAACCCAATAATCAAAAGGCCATGGGATTCGGCATAATAATTCACAAGATACATAATATCAGTGAAACCCAAAGTCTATCATGTATATGATGGTATGGCCAAATGAAAAAACAAAAAAAAGAATTGCTAAGAGAGGAACAATTTTGTCGACTGGAGATGAAAGTAAAAATGAAATTTTGAGAGCAACGGATGAACCAAATCAGAAACACGAAGAACCAAATCAATTTTCAGAGCAACGGATGAAACAGAAATCAATCGAAGTAGTAAAAAATGCAAGAAATCGACAAAAAAACACCCAAATCGCGCACAAAATCAGACCCTCACCCTTCGATTTCGCCGGCGATTTCTCAGAGATGATGGTGGTTGACGATGGTGTTTTGCTTTGAACCTGAAGAAGAAGAAGATGATGGTGAGTAGAAGAAGGAGAAGAAGGCGAAGAATAAGAAAAAGAAAGAAAGACGGAAGGAAAGAGGGAGAAAAAGCTGAGAGGAAGTGGTAGAGAGAGAAATTTAGGGTTTGAAATTTGAATTGGAGAAGAATGAGGAATTTTGAAGAGAAGCGTTGGAAGACAACTTTTGAGAGAAAGGCTTCGCTGGCAACTTTTGATGAGGGAAAATTGAGATTGAGATTGGCGGGAGAAGAAATTTGAAAGGGAAATTGAGTACATGTCAAGATTTCAGCAGAAGAATTTGGCAAGGTGAGATGAGGAAGCAACACGTGTGCAAGGAGAAGCTTAAATTGTAGAAGATTAAGATTTCTCAGAGATGATGGTGGTTGACGATGGTGTTTTGCTTTGAACCTGAAGAAGAAGAAGATGATGGTGAGTAGAAGAAGGAGAAGAAGGCGAAGAATAAGAAAAAGAAAGGAAGACGGAAGGAAAGAGGGAGAAAAAGCTGAGAGGAAGTGGTAGAGAGAGAAATTTAGGGTTTGAAATTTGAATTGGAGAAGAATGAGGAATTTTGAAGAGAAGCGTTGGAAGACAACTTTTGAGAGAAAGGCTTCGCTGGCAACTTTTGATGAGGGAAAATTGAGATTGAGATTGGCGGGAGAAGAAATTTGAAAGGGAAATTGAGTACATGTCAAGATTTCAGCAGAAGAATTTGGCAAGGTGAGATGAGGAAGCAACACGTGTGCAAGGAGAAGCTTAAATTGTAGAAGATTAAGATAAGATTAAGATTAAGATATCGAGTCAATCTAGGTTGTCAAAAGCATGTCAATCTGAAGTTGATCCATTGTCATATGAGTTTTTGGCTTAATTGGACTGACTCACTCCCCATGTAGACATCTCCAGGTTGACTCGGACCACCTAGCCCAATTTTTAAACACAGTTATTGAGAGATGAATGATGCGGAGGATCTTTAACAACTTATAACTGATAAGTGATGCAACTGTGACAATATAATAATAATAATAATAATAATAATAATAATAATAATAATAATAATAATAATAATAATAATAATAATAATAATAATAATAATAATAATAATAATAATAATAATAATAATAATAATAATAATAATAATAATAATAATAATAATAATAATAATAATAATAATAATAATAATAATAATAATAATAATAATAATAATAATAATAATAATAATAATAATAATAATAATAATAATAATAATAATAATAATAATAATAATAATAATAATAATAATAATAATAATAATAATAATAATAATAAT
>QANZ01007633.1:3355-17427 GCA_003254925.1 Chamaecrista fasciculata
AGAGCGGACTCTAGCAAGCCATCTTGACTACCCAAAACACGCGAGTTATCGCTTTAACGTTAACGACTTAACCTAAATACCACCTTGTCATAATTCCTATTGTCACGCGATATTTTGGTCATGGATTAGGCACGGGAATGTCATCCATAATCCAAACCATAACTTTCTCTATTCCCTGAGTTAGTCCCGTTTCCCAGCGTGGCCACGCATTTCTTAGACAGACTCATCGAGGGCGCCAGTTAAATATCTCTCATCTTAATGAGGGAAAAAATCCCATCTTGGTCAACCACATTCCTCTGCACGGTAATCAACCAAACCCGTACCTAGCCTGTTTGGCTACCCTGCTACGGGTAACGTTGGACTAGGCCAAAGTTTGACAACTACAATGCCGGAATAGTCAAGACCTCAGGTCTAAGGCTATCGTGACAGGTGTACAGGAGAGGCTCGCTTATGACTAAACCCATGCAGGACTCTCCGGGTCGGTCCAGCAATTTGTAACCCTTACAAAATTGCACCATGACTCTCGAGAAGCATCTAGTGCATGTATCTCTATACACCGAGGTCATGCTGGTCTTGGTTCATTTACGTTCCCACGTGAATGATCGACCAGGGACAGTTTTAGATTAATTATCATATAATTAATCAAGGACGCTATCATAGTAAACATGCTAATAATATGATAACAACATAATTTATCTCTATAAATTAATCAAAAACCATATGTTCAAACAATAACATATATGTAAAATGATTGGCCCTAGGGCACAATCTCCATCACTATCAGACCTTCGTGGTCCTTGTGCTACAAGAGGAGCTTCCACAACGTCTTGTGGCTCTTCTCTAGTTTCCGTCTGCACCTCTGAAGTGTCTTTGTGGATCTTGAACCTCTTCAAGATCTATCTTACTGCCACTGTTTCTTTTGGAAACAAAATCCTTTTCTAGAAAGAATCCATTTCTGACTACAAACACTTTGTTGTCAGATGGGTAGTAGACACAATACCCCCTCGTTTCCTTGGGGTATCCCACAAATAAACACTTGAGGGATTTGGGAGACAGTTTATCGTTAGGTTGTTGCTTAACATAAACTTCACATCCCCAAACCTTGAGGTAAGACAAATTGGGCCTCTTCCCCTTCCATATCGCATATGGTGTCTTCTCAACTGTCTTAGAAGGAACACGGTTAAGTGTGAACGCAGCAGCTTCTAAAGCATACCCCTAATAGGATGGCGGAAGATCAGCTTGACTCATCATAGATCGAACCATATCTAATAAAGTTCGATTCCTCCTCTCAGAAACACCATTCCACTGTGGAGTTCTAGGAGGAGTAAGTTGTGAGACTATCCCACAACTTCTAAGATGATCAACAAACTCTTGGCTTAAATACTCGCCTCCTCGATCGGATCGAATGATTTTGATTTTCTTGCCAAGTTGGTTCTCAACTTCACTTTGAAATCTTTTGAACATTTCAAAAGACTCTAACTTGTGCTTCATTAGGTAGACATAGCCAAACCTACTGAAGTCATCAGTGAACGTGATGAAGTATGAGTAACCACCTCTAGCTTGAGTACTCATGGGTCCACATACATCACTATGTATGATCCCCAATAAGTCAGGTGCTCTCTCACTTTCTCCAGTGAAGGGCGCCTTTGTCATCTTACCAAGTAAACAAGACTCGCAAGCATCATATGATTCAAAATCAAATGAGCTTAGAAGTCCATCTTTATGGGGCTTCTCTAGGCGTTTCTCGTTTATATGGCCTAAACGACAATGCCAAAGGTATGTAGGATTCGATTCATTAATCTTAATCCTTTTCGTATCAATGTTATAAATATTGTTATCGCGTTGACGTTCCAATTTTAAGATGTAATGATTATCTTGCAAATCACCATAAGCAAATAACACATCATCTTTATAAATTGAAAATCTACCATTACCGTTAATACACATAAATCCTTCCTTATCCAAATAAGAAAGAGAAATAATGTTTGAACTTAACGATGGAACATAATAACAATTGTTCAAAACAAGAATAAGCCCAGAGGGCAAAACTAGCTCGTATATTCCTACAGAAACAGCAGCAACCCTTGCTCCATTGCCCACTCGTAGGTCCACCTCGCCTCTGTCCAGCTTCCTACTGTCTCTAAGACCCTGCACATTTGTACAAATGTGAGAACCACATGCTGTATCTAATACCCAAGTGGTTGTAGTAGAAAAATGAACACCTATAAAAAGATACCTGAAGTAGAGGCCTCGCTCTTCTTCTTCTTCAGATCTTCCATGTTTAATTTACAGTTCCTCTTCCAGTGTCCTGGCTTTTGACAGAAGAAGCAAATTGTATTCTTGGAGGGCTTTGCCTTCTTGGCAGGCTGTGGGTTAGGCTTGGCCGCAGGCTTGGTCTCACCAGCCGGGGCTTTACCCTTCCTCGTTCCTTTGCCCTTTCCCTTCCCTTGCTCTTTCTGAACCATCAAGACAGTGCTAGGCGCCTTTTTGATAGATGCCTCAACAGTCTTGAGCATCCCATGCAGTTCAGAAACGGATTTCTCCATCCCATTCATGTTGAAGTTAATGACAAACTGGTCATAACTTCTAGGCAGCGAGTTTAGGATCAAATCCGTCGCAAGCTCTGGGCTAATGGGAAAACCTAGCCTACTAAGGTGATCTATGTACGCCTTCATCTTCAAGACGTGGGTACTCACAGATGCACCTTCAGCCATCTTGCAAGAGTGCAGAGCCTTAGTGGTCTCAAACCTCTCTTGCCTAGCCTGCTACTAGAACATTTCCCTGAGATGCGTGACCATCTCATAGGCCGCCATCAGTTCCAAGTTCTTTTGTAACTCCGGAACCATGGTGGCTAGCATCAGGCAAGCAACGTCCACAGAGTCACTGATATGCTTCTCATAAGCATCTCTTTGAGCTCTTGGAGCGTTGTTGGCAGGCTGCGCAGGGGGAGGGTTCTCCAGGACATAAAATTTCCTTTCCTGGGTGAGAACAATTCTCAAATTTCTGAACCAGTCAAGGAAATTTATCCCAGTTAATTTATCCTTCTCAAGGGTAGATCGCAGTGATAGTGTTGAACCGTTGGTTGCCATTTGATTCTACAATTAAGGTATGAAAGTTTAATTAGCAAAAATATATCCACCATTTTATAAAACCCAGCAAAATTATTATTAGTGGCTAAGATCCATATTTCACCAAAGTTTACCGTCGCGGAGGGCGATCATGCACCCTTTGGTTATTTAGGTAGGTAACTCTTTACCAATCACATCATATGTGACTCTTAGATCATTATGGGACTGTATCATCATATGATACTTATTATGGCATGTTTATCCCATCTAATGCCTTGAGGTCCAAATCCGATTTGATAACCTCATTGAGTCACACAATAAAACTCGTGAATGACCAGGCTCAAAACAACGAGGCCGAAGCCCAACCCTATATCATCAAGGCCCACTAAACACGTGTCGCGGAGGGCGATCACCGCATCTAGCAAACCAAGACTTCAACAAGGCGTTGCGTTGAATCTCCCATTCACCCGTGTCTCCTCAAGGTAAAAGTAGATACGTGTCGCGGAGGGCGATCACCACTCTACGATGAACAAGATTCTGACAGGGTTGTATTATTGATGGCATTAAAACTTAAGATTTTTTAAAAGGGTTCCATTTTAAGGTTCCCATTTTTGTTCAATTTTAAACTAATTTTAAAATTAAACAACTGGGCCAAGTGTTTATTTCCCCATGTATCATATACATATAAACACATGCACGGATTTTGTATCTCATACAAAGTCCTACGCTCGTATCGCATACGTGGTTGTCGCGTAAAAGTTTGCATGTTAAAATCGCACCCTACACATACATCTAGCGCATTGCATCTCATACAAAATACTAAATGCATAAAATACCGTGTTTAGATATGGCCCATCTACCCTATAATTCCCTCAAGCCAATGAGAGAATTTTTCTAAAAAGAAAAATAAAATTACATTTGGAAAAACCTCTGTTACATTGAGGTAAAATAAAATAAAAATTACATTTGGAATATAGGGAGATGACACGCAGGCCGTATTTACCAAAAATCCTAGAGCCATATCCAACACCATATAAAACATACATGAACAATTCATATATTAATATATCAAACACGACATACAACAACACATGCAAAAAAACGTTTTTTCAAATGTGTTCAATTAGGGTTTGTGCAATTTAACATGCCTTCTTGAAAAATTAAGCCTTGTATCAATAATTATAGAATTCAAAAATCATATTCAAGAATCCAAATTATTGACCCAAAAATTTTAAAATTCATAATTTTAATAAATTTTCAGCCACCCCACAATATTATAATTAAAACAATTGTAATTATAATTATATAGCGATTTCGACTAAGGTTTAAAATTCAAGAAAAATATTAAATCAATCCAATTGATTTTCCTATGTATCATATACATAAAATTTGCACCAATTCCATAGATTAAGTTCGGAAAAAAAAAAACTTTCGGTGGATTTTCACAAATTCAAATATACGAATGAAAGCGGTAAACACATAATCATACATCACATGTATAATCACCAAAACTAGTATAAACCCAAAATTAGCGTGGCTCTGATACCACTGTTGGGAAATCACAGAGCGGAGCGCAGCGAAAGCAAAAATTAAAATTATAATTATAAAAATAAAACGCAGCTTTGTGATTTCCTATAAGATCCACTAATTGAATTTACACTAGGATACGAAAAGAGGTTTTACCAACAGTCAATTCGTGGCTTTGAACTCTGCGATTCTGAGAAGTCCACACGAGCGTGTCCTTCCTTCGCCGGTAATCCACACGAACAGTTTGGTGACACCAAGGTGGTAGGCTTCAGTTCTTTTCTCCAAAAGAACTCGGGATTCCAATCTACGGTTCTTGGGTGATCAAGAACAATTCTTGAAACCAAGAAGATGGGTGGCGCAAAGAACACAAGAACTCTTCTTGTATTTTCTCAAAACCCTAAAACTAGGGTGCAAGTCGAATTCTCTCTCTTGGTTGAGAAATTCGACTTCCTCTCTCTCTAAACTCTAAGGAGCCAAATTTTTTTTCTCTCTTGAATTAGTAAAAGCTTATGCAAGTCGACTTCCCTAGGCCTTTTATAGAGTTGGGGAAATTTGATAATTATAATTAGGGAATCCCTAAATTAGTGGATTATCAAATTATGAAATTATAAGATTACAATAATATTATAATTTTAAGACTTGAATTCTTAATTAAAATGTTACCTTAATATCTTAATTGAATTCAAAATGCAATCTTGAGAATCAAAATGCAAGATCAAAATCTTGCTCTTGGTCCCACAAGCCATGCGCCATCCTCCCCACATTTTTAAGGAATTTAATAAATCAAAATAACATTCTTAACTCTTAGGAAGTTATAACCAACTTATTTATTTCCTAACAATATTGAATTAAGATATTACCCTAATATCTTTAATTCAAAATTTGAATCTTGAAATCAAAATCAAATCTTGAATTCAAATTCAAGTCATGACTCTAATTAACAAAACATTTCCATTAATTAAAATCAATCTAAATGAGGCGCCACCCTCATGCCTTCTTATCCTAATATTAGTGAATTTAATAAATCAATAATCTCCTAACTTTTAGGAAGCTTATTTAATTTATTATTCCCTAATATTTTAAACAAGAATATAATTGTAAATAGATTAATCTAATTAACTATTTAACAATTAACATATTTAAACTTGTCCAACAAATTTAAATATCATAAATGAAGATTTTATTTAAGACAAGACTTCATGTCCCAGACATTCAGCTATGTCTTAAATTGTGTCACCACAGTGACTCACGAATTAACCCTAATTCGCGTCCCTTAAGCGGTGTCTTGATCCTGCTCATGTGTGACCCAACAGGCCCCACGTGAAGTTGGCAGCAAGTCATCTCTATGACTCACAAGTCGAGAGCGGACTCTAGCAAGTCATCACGACTACCCAAAACACGTGAGTTATTGTTTTATCAAAACCGATTTAACCTTAGTACCACCTTGTCATAGACCCTATTGTCCCACGATATTTTGGTCATGGATAAGGCACGGGAAAGTCATCCTTAATCCAAACCACAACTTACTCGATTTCCTGAGTTAGTCCCATTTCGCTAAGTGGCCACTCATTCCTTGGACAGACTCATCGAGGGCGCCAGTTAAATATCTCTCATCTTTAATGAGGGACAAAATTCCATCTTGGTCAACCACATTCCTTAGCACGGTAAACAACCAAACCCGTACCTAGCCTGTATGGCTACCTTGTTACGGGCAACGTTAGACTAGGCAAAAGTTCGACATCTACAAGCCCGGAATAGTCAAGACCTCAGGTCTAAGGCATCGTGACAGGTGTACAGGAGAGGCTAGCTAATGACTAAACCCATGCAGGACTCTCCGGGTCGGTCCAGCAACATGTAACCCCTTACATAATTGCACCATGACTCTCGCGAGGCATCTTGTGCATGTATCTCTATACACCGAGGTCATGCTGGTCTTAGTTCATTTCAAGTTCCCACTTGAATGAGCGACCAGGGACAGTTTAGATTAATTATCTCATAATTAATCACGGATTTCTATCATAGTAAACATGCTAATAATATGATAACGACATAATTTATGAACTATAAATTAATCAAAACACATGTTTATACATATAAAATGATTGGCCCTAAGGCACAATCTCCAACAAAAAGGGCCCTCCATTCAAAATCTAACAAAAATTTGGGCTAAAATGTCATTTTAAGACCCTAACTATTAATTTTTTATGCATTTGACTCTTTATTTTTATGAGGGAGAAATTTTGATGCAAAAATAGAAAAATTTCGGGGACTTCTCGAAAATACCCTAAATCACAGGGATCTTCTGTGTAATTTACCCTATTTTTTAATCATGTAGAAACAAAGTATAATTTTTTTAAATATAAATTTTTTATATATATATGGAGAAAAATAAAGAGTATATTTTGAAATATATTAAATATTCCAAGGTTTATTAAAGTTGAAACAAACACAAAAATATAATATTTCTAGGAATATCATAAAATAATCCCAAAAATATTGTAATTCATCCAAATAATTTTTTTTGATAGGCGTGGGAATTATATTCCTAAGCATCACATATCTAGGAATATGATTCCCGAGATTAAAAAAATAATATGTGTACAAAACGTTCTCTGATATTAGTAACGTAATGGGATAATTAGTAATATTTTTAAATTGTGATCACATGAGTTGGCATCTTTATCTAGTACGAGTAAGATTGTAGATAATTCAACTCATCACTGATTATCACAATTAAAACGGACATCAAATTCATTGTTATTCAAAATTATAATAACTTAATTGCTCAGTCAATAAATACAAATATTAATCTTATAATAAATTAATGCTAATTTATAAAAAAAAAAAATCTAACACATTTTACCCAAACTCAAAGGCTAGAATAATGAAACTTTCTTTTCTTATTAATCATATATAATTAGCTTCAATTACATAGCTTATTTCAGCCATTAACTTCACTACACACCTGGTTGTTCATAGGACAACCTACACATTTAAGTACCTTCTCTCATATGTAGAACCAAGGTTGTCAAGATCGAGATCTTACTTAAAATCGAAAGAGGTATAAAATGGATCGAATCATAAAATCGGATCGTAGATCGTAAGATCCTACACCTTTAACAAAACATGAATATATACATATATAAAGTAACATAATATATTTAAATATCTACACATATAATGTGTTTTTTTTGCCCAATATCTACACATAAAGTTTATTCATAAAAATAAATAACTAATTTTCATACATAATATGTTTACTACTTAATTAATTTGAATGCATCAAAATATATTCATTTTCTATTTTTATTTTTCATTAAATATACATATAAGTAATGTAATTAATAATATAAAAATTATTTATAAGCATAAAATTATTTAAGAGTTGTCATAAAAGCGACCCCAGTGCACAAGGCTCCCACTATGTGGAGTCTGGGGAGGGTCAAGATGTACGCAACCTTACCCTTGCTTTGCAAAGAGGTTTTTTCCAGGATTTGAACCCGTGACCTCTTGGTCACCAGGAAACAACCTTACGCCAAGGCTCACCCTCAAATTTAAGAGTTATCATATTTCAATAAAATTGTAAGATTGATAATATGATCGTAAGATCAATGAGATGTAAAATTGTAAGATCTAATATATAAAATCATCAGATCGATGAGATCTTAGTAGATTTAGATCTTACTTAAGCGATCGATATTGATTCATCTTTATAAAATCGTAAAATCATAAGATCTTAAAATTTAAAGAAGATCATCATAACATTGTGTGGAACACTAGATACCAACACATCTCACTCCCACAAAAAACTTTATTTACTTTGATTTGGCATTCAAATATAGGAGAAATTCTTAAAGACAAAAACAAAAAGCTACTATGGGATTGTGCAACATAATGCACTATACTTTATGGCCTAGGTGTTCTTGAAATAATAACATATATAAATGACATGATATAATATAAGGGATAAAATTTGACCACTAAGTGGCTTTCACAAGGGGTGAGCGAGGCATTGGTGAATGACGGGACATAATGCGAGGAGTCATAATAGCCTCATCAAATCTTCTGAAGGGAAGCTAACTCTTAGATTTCTTTGCTTTCGTTTCTCTACTAATTTTCTTTGTTTCTCTGTTCCTTCTCCCACAAATGCTCTGATTCTCTTGAGTGCTACTTCCACGGTTTCATCGTCCATGTTCGCGTAACAAACCCAGTACCACCCTGGCTCCAAGCAATTGAAAGATGAACCTGGAGACACATTTAGCTTCACTTCATTCAGAATCACACGCCACAACATCATTTCACCTTCAAATGTTTGTTCTTTCAGCATACTTCTCAAGTTCATCCAGCAAAACAAGCCTGCATTGCTTGCAAGGCAAGTAATCCCCATTTTCGCGAGTCCCTCCATGAAAATGCTATGCCTCTTTGCCAATCTTCTCGCGCTTTCCGCCAGAAATTCGTCGAGAAAATCGTTGTCTTGAAGCATAACAGCCAACATATGTTGAGTCTGTGTGGACACCAATCCAAAGCTAGACATTTTGCGCCCACAATTCACCACAATGTCATTGTATGAATACATTATCCCAACTCTGAACCTAGGAAACCCCATGTCCTTAGAGAGGCTATAAACTATGTGAATGAGGTCTTTATTGCAAAATTGCATGTCTTTTATGATCTCAGAGACACTCACAAAATTAGGGGTTTTGAACACATTGGCTGAATAAATTTCATCACACACTAAATGTATGTTCTTCTCATTAATGAAGCTCACAAGGCTTTTCAGTGTCTCTCTATCTAATGTGGTGCCTAGAGGGTTTGATGGGTTTGTAATGAGTAAACCCTTCACATTGATTTTGTCATCTTGGGCTTTCTTGTAGGCTATTTCAAGAGCATTTCTGGTTATTTTGAAGTCGTTGGAGCTATCACAATGGACAGGAATTAATCTCACCCCAGTTCGCCAACACAAATTTCGATCATATCTGCAATCAAATGTAAATAACTTATTAGTAAAACCATATATCATTCTTATTATTACACTCACAAATATAAAGCAGGGTGAAAGTGCAAATTTAGTCTCATATCTTTTACTCAGTTTCCAATATGGTCCTATATCTTTTTTCATTGCATTTTTTGTGTCATATGCTTGCAAAAGGTTCCAATTTGGTCCCACATCATTTTTGGTCCATATCTTTTGGTTATGTTGGAAAATTAATCTCATACCTTTGTAAAATGTTGCACTGTTAAGTTTCACCTGACCCAAAGATATGAGACCAATTTTGAACTTGGCCTAAAGATATTGGTGTTGGGAAATCCCGGGGCAAAACACGCAGCGGAAGCAAAAGTAAAACAAAAATTTGCGTTGCCCAAGAATTTCCAGCCCTGAGATCCGCTAGTTGAATTTAAAACCAGATACGAAAAGTGTTATACCTCAAGCTTTCAATCGGCTGGTTAAACTAGGCGAGTCTGAGAAGTCCGTTTGCAACGTCCTTCCTCCACCGGTGATCCACACGAACAGTTTCCCGAACACAAGGTGCTAGCCTTCTGTTTCTTTCTCCAAAGAAACAAGGGAATCGAATCTACAGTTGTTGAACTCAAGAACTCCTTCTTTGAATTCAGAGCTAGGTGGCGCAACAGAGCAGAAGACAGCAACAAAACTCCTTTTGTTCTTCTTCTCTCAAAAACCCTAAATCGACTTTCTCTCTCTAACTCTTTAGGAGAAAAGTCGAACTTCTCTCTCTACAAAGGAGGAAGGCGAGTTTCTCTCTCTCTCAACAAGGAGGAAGATGAATGCTAAATGAATTAGGATTTCACATATGCATGTATTGGGCTAGGCGACTTTCAGATTCAAATTGCTATCTTAGAGAATCAAATAGAAGATCAAATCTTCCAATGGGACCCACCTAAGATAGGCGCCTAACACCTTCATTTTTAAGGAATTTTATAAATAAAAAATAACTCCTAACTTTTAGGAAGTCATAACCAATTTATTTTATCCCAATGTTTTTGAATTAAAATATTACCATAATATCTTTAATTCAAATTTTGAATCTTGAATTTAAATTCTTTATTGAATTAAAATATTACCCCAATATCTTAATTCAAATCTTGAATTTCAAATTCAAATTCAAACTCATGATTTAAATTAATAAAACATTTCTATTAATTAAAATCATCTTAAAAGAGGCGCCACCCTCTATATTAATATTAGTGAATTTTATAAATCAATAATCTCCTAACTTTTAGGAAACTTATTTGATTTATTATTCCTAATATTTTAATTGTAAATAATTAATCCCTATTAATCATTTAACAATTATATAAACTGTAGAAAATTTAAGACAAGACATAATGTCCCAGACATTTCCTCTGTGTCTTAAATTAGGCCACCGGAGTGACCCACGAATTACCCTAATTCGTGTCCCTTATAAAAGGTGTTCTAATCCTACTCGTGTGTGACCCAGCAGGCCCCACGTGAAGTTGGCAGCAGGTCATCCCCATGACCTACAAGTCGTGAGCGGACTCTAGCAAGCCATCACGACTACCCAAGACACGTGAGTTATCGTTTGTTACCAAAACCGATTTAACCTTAGTACCTCCTTGACACCGACCCTATTGTTCTACGATATCTTTGTCATGGATCAGACACAGGAAAGTCATCCATGATCCAAACCTTTACTTTCTCGATCTCCTTGAGTAAGTCCCAATATACTGCGTGGCCACTCTTTCCTTGGACAGACTCATCGAGGGCGCCAGTAAGATATCTCCCAATCCAATGGGGAACAAAATCCCTATATTGGTCAATCCACATTCCTCAGCACGGCAATCAACCAAACCCAAACGTAGCCCTTATGGCTACCCTGCTATGGGCAACGTTAGACTAAGCCAAAGTCTGACAACTGCAACGCCGGAATAATGATGACCTCAGGTCTAAGGCGTCGTGACAGACGTACAGGAGAGGCAAGCTGATGGCTAAACCCATGCAGCACTCTCCGGGTCAGTCCAGCAATTCGTAACCCCTTACGTAATTGCACCATGACTCTCGTTCCAGCATCTAGTGCGTGCATCTCTATGCACCGAGGTCATCCTGATCTTAGTTCATTTTCGCTCCCACGAAAATAATCGATCAGGGACAGTTTTAGATTAATTATCTTATAATTAATCACGGACGTCATCACAGTAAACATGCTAATAATGTGAAAACCATTAATTTATCTTTATAAATTAATCCATATGTTCATAACATACATAAAAAGGAATGGCCCTAGGGCACAATTCCTAACAGACTCCCACTTGCACTAGGGTACAATCATCAATCTAGCTGTTCCTACTCCTATGTACACTGATCAATGCGTCTAATCCCCATCGACGATACATGTCTCTCATGTATGACCCTTGCAAGCGGCTTTGTTAGAGGATCAGCAACGTTATCCTCGCCTGCTACTTTGCATATCTTCACATCACCTCTGTCAATCATCTCCCTGACGAGGTGAAAACGTCTGAGTATATGTTTGGTCCTCTGGTGGGACCGTGGCTCCTTGGCTTGCGCAATAGCACCACTATTATCGCAATACAGGGTAATAGGATCAGAGATGGTCGGAACCACACCAAGCTCGGAGATGAACTTTCTAATCCACACAGCCTCATTTGCTGCATCCGATGCTGCAATATACTCGGACTCCGTTGTAGAATCGGCAATCGTGCTCTGCTTGGAACTCTTCCAACTCACGCTGCCACCGTTCAGGAGAAACACATATCCTGACTGCGATTTAAAGTCATCTTGGTCGGTTTGGAAACTAGCGTCTGTGTAACCCCTTACACATAGCTCTTCATCAGTTCCACCGTAAACCAAGAACTCATCCTTAGTCCTTCTTAAGTACTTAAGGATATTCTTGACAGCGATCCAATGATCCTCACCAGGGTCTTGTTGGAATCGGCTTGTCATACTCAGGGAAAATGACACATCAGGTCGAGTACATAGCATGGCATAAATGATGGATCCTATGGCCGAGGCATAGGGAATTCCACTCATGCGACCTCGCTCAACAAGTGTCTTGGGACACTGTTTCTTGCTTAGGGTCAGCCCATGATTCATCGGAATGAATCCCTTCTTGGAATCTTACATACTGAACCTCTTCAGTACCTTATCCAAGTACGTGCTCTGACTCAATTTAAGAAGCCTACGAGATCTATCTCTATAGATCTTGATTCCTAGAATATAGGCGGCTTCTCCTAAGTCCTTCATTGAAAAGGATTTTCCCAACCAGGATTTTACAATCTCTAAGGTTGNTGAAGATGCTGACGTTGCCATCCATGTCTGTTTTCTCTTTGAAAACCCACTTGCACCCGACGGGTTTTACCCCTTCAGGTGGAGTGACCAAGGTCCATACCTTGTTGTCATACATGGATTGCATCTCAGCCTTCATGGCTTCAACCCATTTCTCTGAGTTGGGATCTACGATGGCCTCTTGATAGGTGGTGGGTTCACCACGCTCTGTGAGCAACACATCCTTGTTTTCGGTCACGAGAAACCCATAGTATCTCTCTGGCTGAAAACATGTTCTATCAGACCTTCGTGGTCCTTGTGTCTGTGGAGGAGCTTCCACCACGTCTTGTGGAACTTCTCCAGTTTCCGTCTGCGCCTATGATGTATCTTGTGGAGCTTGAACTTCTTCAAGCTCTATCTTACTCCCAATATTTCTTTTGGAAACAAGGTCCTTCTCTAAGAAGAACCCACTCCTGACTACAAACACTTTGTTGTCAGTTGGGCAGTAGACGTAATAGCCCTTTGTCTCTTTAGGGTGTCCCACAAACAGACACTTGAGGGATTTGGGAGACAGTTTATCGTTAGCCTGTTGCTTAACGTAAACCTCACATCCACAAACCTTGAGGTTGTTGGAGATTGTGCCCTAGGGCCAATCATTTTATAAATATGTTTTGAACATATTAATTAATTTATGGAGATAAATTAATGGTTATCATATTATTAGCGTGTTTACTATGATAACAATCCTTGATTAATTATATGAAAATTAATCTAAAACTGTCCCTGGTCGATCATTCACGTGGGAACGTAAATGAACCAAGACTAGCATGACCTCGGTGTATAGAGATACATGCACTAGATGCTTCTCGAGAGTCATGGTGCAATTATGTAAGGGTTACAAGTTGCTGGACCGACCCGGAGAGTCCTGCATGGGTTTAGTCATAAGCGAGTCTCTCCTGTACACCTGTCACGATAGCCTTAGACCTGAGGTCTTGACTATTCCGGCATTGTAGTTGTCAAACTTTGGCCTAGTCCAACGTTACCCGTAGCAAGGTAGCCACACAGGCTAGGTACGGGTTTGGTTGATTACTGTGCAAAGGAATGTGGTTGACCAAGATGGGATTTTGTCCCTCATTAAGATGAGAGATATTTAACTGGCGCCCTCGATGAGTCTGTCCAAGAAATGCGTGGCCACGCTGGGAATTGGGACTAACTCA
>QANZ01007649.1:8004-30856 GCA_003254925.1 Chamaecrista fasciculata
GTGGATTTCTTTGTAAAACCAATTTGATTGAAAGCGGTAAACACAAAACACAAAAATTCATACATCTTATGCACAAACATACAGTTTTAAATCCTGGAACTAGCGTGGCTCTGATACCACTGTTGGGAATCCTAGGCGCCTAGGGCAGCGGAAGCAAAAACTAAAATTAAAAATAACGCCTAGGTCCTCTGATTCCCGAACGGATCCGCTAGTAGAATTTAAAACTTTTGGTTAGTGTTATACCTCAGAGTTTCGAATCAATCGGTTGAACGGGCGAGTTCCACGGAGTCCACTCCCAGAGTTCTCCCTCTGCCAGTAATCCACACGAACAGTTTCTTTGATCACCGAGGTGCTAGCCTCCAATTTTTTTCTCCAAAAGAATTCCGGGACCAATCTACAGACCTCTGAATTTCAAGAACTCCTTCTTGAAAATCAGCAATGGAGGTGGCGCTAAGAAGAATCCCCCCACAAGAACTCCTTCTTGCCTATTCTTCTCTCAAAACCCTAATTTTAGAGCAAAAGTCGAAATTCCCTAACTCTTAGAGAAAGTCGACTTTCTCTATGTGTGTGTGCAAAGGATTATTTTCTCTCTCTAACTCTTAGGAGGAAAATCAAATAGGGTTTTTGTGTTTCCACTTATGAGGCAAGTCGACTTGCCCTAGGTTTATATAGGGAGAGATTTTGGTGATTTAATAATTCCTAAAATAAAGATATTTTGATAATATAATTATTTTAGGCCTTGAATTTATAATTATAATATTACCTTAATATTATATTTAAATTCAAAATGCAATCTTGGAGAATCAAATTGAGAGATCAAATCTCCCAATGGGACCCACCAAGATGGCGCCTAATCCCCTTTAATTATCCTTGGAATTTAATTAATCAAAAACCTCTAATTTTTGATTCACCAAAGATATTAAAAGATCTTCACCAAATCTTTTGAATTTCAAATCTCCATTTGAATTTCAAATAATAATTGAATTAAATAAAACAATTTTATTTAACCCAAAATTATCCCAATGAGGCGCCACCCTCCTATTTAATTATTAGGAATTTTATAATTCAATAATTTCCTAACTCTTAGGAACATTATCCAGAATTATTTTCCTAATATTTAAATTGCCTATAATTAATCTCATTAATTATATTCAATTATTAATATTTAAATTTGTCCCACAAATCTAAATATGTCATCTGTAGATTAATTAAGACCAGACCTAATGTCCCAGACATTTCCTCTGTGTCTTAAATCGTGTCACTCGCGTGACCCACGAATTAACCCTAATTCGTGTCCCACTCGAATGGTGATCAGTTCCTGCTCGTGTGTGACCCAGCAGGCCCCACGTGAAGTTGGCAGTAGGGCATCCCCATGACCTACAAGTTGTGAGCGGACTCTAGCAAGCCATCACAACTACCCAAAATCCGTGAGTTATCGTTCGGTAACCGGAAGAACGACTTAACCTCAGTACCTCCGTGTACGTGATCCGTTTGTCCTACGATATCTTGGTCATGGACTAGGCACAGGTATGTCATCCATAATCCAAACCTCAACTTTCTCGATTCCTTGAGTAAGTCCCAAATCCCAGCGTGGCCACGCATTTTCCTGGACAGACTCATCGAGGGCGCCAGTTAGATATCTCTCATCTTAATGAGGGACAAAATCCCATTTTGGCCAATCCACATTCCACTGCAAAGCAATCAACCAGCCCCGTACTCAGCCCGTATAACTACCCTGTTACGGGCAGCGTTAGACTAAGCCAAAGACTGACAACTGCAACGCTGGAATAGTCATTGACCTCAGGTCAAAGGCATCGCTACAGGCGTACTAGGAGAGACTAGCTGATGACTAAACCCATGCAGGACTCTCCGGGTCAGTCCAGCAATTCGTAACCACCTTACGTAATTGCACCATGACTCTCGTCCCAGCATCTAGTGCGTGCATCTCATGCACCGAGGTCATGCTGGTCTTAGTTCATTTTTGCTCCCACAAAAATAATCGACCAGGGACAATTTTAGATTAATTATCTCATAATTAATCATGGACGTTATCATAGTAAACATGCAAATGATATGACAACACATTAATTTATCTTCCATAAATTAATAATATGTTCACAACATATTTAACAAATAAAATGATTGGCCCTAGGGCACAATCTCCAACAGTTGGTTCTCAACTTCATTTTGAAATCTCTTGAACATTTCAAAAGATTCTGACTTGTGCTTCATAAGGTAGATGTAGCCATACCTACTGAGGTCGTCAATAAACGTAATGAAATAAGAGTAACCACCCCTAGCTTGTGTACTCATGGGTCCACATACATCACTATGTATGATTCCCAACAAGTCAGATGTCCTCTCACTGTGGCCAGTGAAGGGCGCCTTTGTCATTTTTCCAAGTAAACAAGATTCGCAAGCATCATATGATTCAAAATCAAATGAGCTTAGAAGTCCATCTTTATGGAGCTTCTCTAGGCGTTTCTTGTTTATATGGCCTAAACGACAATGCCAAAGGTATGTAGGATTAGATTCGCTAATCTTAATCCTTTTCGTATCGATGTTATAGATTTCGTTATTACGTCTTTGTTCCAATTTTAAGATTTAGTGATTATCTTGTGTTGGGAATCCTAGGCGCCTAAAGCAGCGGAAGCAAAAATAAAACGATAAAAATTAAACGCCTAGGTCCTAGAATTCCCGAGCGGATCCGCTAGCAGAATTTAAAACTTTTAGATAGTGGTATACCTCACGAGTTTCAATCTGATGGTTGAACAAGGCAAATCCAAGGAGGCCACTCCCAGCGTTCTCCCTCTGCCAGTAATCCACACGAACAGTTTCTTTGAACACCGAGGTGCTAGCCTTCAGTTCTTTTCTCCAAAAGAACTAGGGACCAATCTACAGACCTCTGAACTCAAGAACTCCTTCTTGAAACAGCAATTGAGGTGGCGCTTAGAAGAAACCCCCCACAAGAACTCCTTCTTGCCTTTTCTTCTCTCGCAAACCCTAATTATGGAGCTTGATCGATTTTCCCTAACTATTAGAGAAAAGTCGATTTTTTTTCTCTCTTGGGTGCGAAGGTGCGATTTTCTCTCTCTCTCTCTCCTTGGAGTAAGAAAATCAAAACTAGGGTTGTATACTTGCTTGTCAAGCATCTGGGGCAAGTCGACTTGCCTTATATTTATAGACAAAAATTTGGTGATTTAATTATTCCTAAAATCAAGATATTCTGATAATATAATTATTTTAGGACTTGAATTTATAATTAAAATATTACCTTAATATTTTAATTTAAATTCAAACTGCAATCTTGGAGAATCAAATGAGAGATCAAATCTCTCATTGGGACCCACAAGAAGGCGCCATCTCCCTCTCCCTTTTCCTTGGAATTTTATAAATCAAAAACTTTCCTTAATTTATGATTTACCAAAGATTCTGAGAGGAGATCTCACCAAATCTGTTTGAATTCAAATCTTTTGATATCTCCATCAAATCTTTTGAATTCAAACTTATTAGTTGAATTAATAAAACAATTTTATTTATCCAAATAAATCCTAAGAGGCGCCACCCTCATCATATTATTAGGAAATTTTATAATTCAATAATTCCCTAACTCTTAGGAACATTATCTGAATTATTTTCCCTAATATTTTAATTGTAAATAATTAATCCCCATTAATCATTTAATTGTCCCATCATATTTTATATTACACATCTGAATTATTTTGATAACCCTCATCATATTTTAATTGTCCCACAAATCTAAATATTACACATCTGTAGATCAATTAAGACAAGACCTAATGTCCAAGACATTTCCTCTGTGTCTTAAATCGTGCCACCGGAGTGACCCACGAATTAACCCTAATTCGTGTCCCTTTCAAATGGTGTTCTGTTCCTGCTCGTGTGTGACCCAGCAGGCCCCACGTGAAGTTGGCAGCAGGTCATCCCCATGACCTACAAGTCGTGAGCGGACTCTAGCAAGCCATCACAACTACCCAAAACACGTGAGTAATCATTTTTACTAAAACGACTTAACCTGAGTACCGCCGTGTCAGAGATCCTATTGTCCTACGATATCTTGGTCATGGACTAGGCACAGGAAAGTCATCCATAATCCAAACCACAACTTTCTCGATTCCCTGAGTAAGTCCCAATTCTTGAGTGGCCACTCTTTTTCCTGGACAGACTCATCGAGGGCGCCAGTTAGATATCTCTCATCTAATGAGGGACAAAATCCCATTTTGGCCAATCCACATTCCTCAGCACGGCAATCAACCAGACCCGTACTTAGCCCTTATGGCTACCCTATTACGGGCAGCGTTAGACTAAGCCAAAGTCTGACAACTGCAAACCCGGAATAATGATGACCTCAGGTCTAAGGCATCGCTACAGGCGTACAAGGAGAGGCAAGCTAATGACTAAACCCATGCAGGACTCTCCGGGTCAGTCCAGCAACTCGTAACCACCTTACGTAATTGCACCATGACTCTCGTCCCAGTATCTAGTGCATGCATCTCATGCACCGAGGTCATGCTGGTCTTAGTTCATTTTTGCTCCCACAAAAACAATCGACCAGGGACAAATTTAGATTAATTATCTCATAATTAATCATGGATGTTATCATAGTAAACATGCTAATAACATGATAACACATTAATTTATCTTCCATAAATTAATAATATGTTCACAACATATTTACATAAAATGATTGGCCCTAGGGCACAATCTCCAACATCTTGTAGATCACCATAAACAAATAACACATCATCCTTATAAATTGAACATCTACCATTTCCATTCACAGAAACTAATCCTTCCTTATCCAAATAAGAAAGTGATATAATGTTAGAACTCAGAGATGGTACGTAGTAACAATTGTTTAATAACAAAATAAGCCCAGTGGGCAAAACTAGCTCGTATGTTCCTACAGCAACAGTAGCAACCCTTGCCCCATTGCCTACTCGTAGGTCCACCGCGCCTCTGCTCAGGTTTCTACTTCTTCTCAACCTCTGCACATTAGTACATATGTGAGAACCACAAGCAGTATCCAATACCCAAGTGGTAGGAGTAGACAAGTGAACACCTATAACATAGATACCTGAAGTAGAGGCTTCGCTCTTCTTCTTCTTCTTCTTCTTCTTCAGATCTTCCATGTACAGCTTGCAATTTCTCCTCCAGTGTCCAGGCTTCTAGCAGAAGATACAAACTGCATCCTTGGTGGGCTTTGCCTTCGTGGCAGGCGGTGGGTTAGGCTTGGCCGCAGGCTTGGTCACACCAACCTCTGCGTCTGCTTTCCTCTTTCCTTTGCCCTTCCCCTTTCGCTTGTTCTGAACTAACAAGACAGTGCTAGGCGCCTTCTTTATGGATGCCTCAGCAGTCTTTAGCATCCCATGCAGTTCAGAGACGGTCTTCTCCATGCCATTCATATTAAAGTTCATGACAAACTGGTCATAACTTCTAGGTAGCGAATTAAGGATCAAATCCGTCGCTAGCTCTAACACAATGGGAAAACCCATCCTAGCAAGGTGATCTATGTACCCCTTTATCTTTAAGACATGGGTACTTACAGATCCACCTTATGCCATCTTGCAAGAGTAAAGAGCCTTTGCAGTCTCAAACCTCTCTTGCCTTGCCTGTACTTGGAACATTTCCCTGAGATGTGTTATCATCTCATATGCCCCCATGTTCTCCAAGTTCTTTTGGATCTCCAAGTTCTTTTGGATCTCATATGCCCCCATAGTCACTTCAATGCTTCTCATAAGCATCTCTCTGTGCTCTTGGAGCGGTTGCAGCAAGCTGTTCAGGGATGGGGTTTTCCAGGACATAGAGCTTCCTCTCCTGGGTGAGAACAATTCTCACATTTCGGAACCAGTCGAGAAAGTTAGTCCCAGTCAAGTTGTCCTTCTCAAGGACAGATCGCAGTGATAGTGTTGAAATGTTTGTTGCCATTTGATTCTACAATTCAGATATGAAAAGTTTAATTAGCAGGAAAAATAAAAATATATCCACCATTTTATAAAACCAAGTAAAATTTATTATTAGTGGCTAAGACCCATATTTCACCAAAGTTTACCGTCGCTGAGGGCAATCATGCATCCTTTGGTTATTTAGGTAGGTAACTCCTTACCAATCACATCCTATGTGACTCTTAGATCTTTATGGGACTGTATCATCATATGATATTTCTTATGGCATGTTTATCCCATCTAATGCCTTGAGGTCCAAAACCGTTTTGATAACCCCATTAAGTCACACAATAAAACTTGTGAATGGCTAGGCTCAAAACAACGAGGCCGAAGCCCAATCCCATATCATCAGGGCCCAACTAAACACGTGTCGCTGAGGGCAATCACCGTGTTTAAAGAACCAGGATTTCAATAGGTGTCGCGTTGAAACTCCCATTCACCCATGTCTCCTCAAGGTCAACGTAGATACGTGTCGCCGAGGGCGATCACCGCTCTACGATGAACAAGATTTCAACAGGGTGTTTTATTGATGGCATTAAAACTTAAGATTTTCTAAAAGGGTTTGATCTTCAAAAATGTTCCGTTTTATAGTTTAATTTTAAAATTCCTTTTAAAATTAAACGAGTCATGCCACATGTTTATTTCCCCATGTATCTCATACATATAAACATGTGCACGGATCTTGCATCCTATGCAAAATCCCACGCTCGTATCGTATACGTGGTTGTAGCGTAAAATAAAGTAGCATGTTAAAACTTCGCACCCCTAAGCATACATCTAGCGCTTTGCATCACATACAAACTAAATGTATAAAACATATACCGTGTTTAGATATGGCCCATCTACCCTATAATCCTCTCAAGCCAATGAGAGAATTTTTCTAAAAAGAAAAATAAAATCACATAAGAAAAACCCCAGTTACATTGAGGTATAAGCTGAATGTAAAATTTACAACAGAGTAGAGGGAGACGACACGCAGGCCGTATTTACCAAAAACCCTAGAGCCATATCCAACACCACACAGTTCACATATGAACAATTCATATAATCATGTCAAACACGGCATACAACACATATCAAAAACAATTTTAAAATGTGTTCAATTTAGGGTTTGCGCAATTTTAACATGCCTCTCTTGAAATTAGGCCTATTATCAATAATTATAAAATTCAAGAATCACATTCAAGAATTTAAATTATTGACCCAAAATTTTTAAAATTCATAATTTTAATAAATTTCCAGCCATCTCTATAATATTATAAATAAAACACTTTTAATTATAATTATATAGGGATTTTCGATTTTGGCCTAAAATTCAAGAAAATTATTTAAATCAATCCCATTGATTTCTTTATGTATCATATACATAAATTTGCACCTTACTTGTAGATCGAGTTTTTAAGAAAACTGTTCGGTGGATTTTTCGTAAAACGAAAACATATGATTGAAAGCGGTAAACACACATATCATACATCACATGTACGAAACATAAAACCAGTTTTAAATCCAAGACTAACGTGTCTCTGATACCACTGTTGGGAAATCAAGGCGTAAGATCGCAGCGGAAGAAAATATAAAATTAAAAATTTATGCGCCAAGCCCTAGATTTCCCCAGGAGATCCGCTAGTTGAATTTAAAACCTGTTAAGATAGTGGTATACCTCACGAGTTCCAATCGGTTTGGTTGTACGGGGCGTGTCCTAGAAGTCCACTCGTAGCGTCCTTCATCCGCCGGTGATCCACACGAGCAGTTTGTCGGGCACCAAGGTGCTAGCCTTCTGTTCTTTTCTCCAAAAGAACTAGCGACCAAATCTACAGAGTTTGAATCCAAGAACTCTTTCTTGAATCAAAAACACAAGGTCGCGCTAGGAAGAAGAAAACACAAAACTCCTTTTGTTTTTCTTCTCTCAAAACCCTAGTTGTTGAACCAGACGAATTCTCACTAACTCCTTAGGAAATTTGACTTTTCCTCTCTCTAGGATTGAAGTTGGCGATTTTTCTCTCTCTCTACAAGGAGGAAGACAAAATCACAAATGAGCTAGGGTTAGTGGAGTAGGCGACTTTCCCACTTTTATTTCACAAAATAGGGAATTGAGAATTACAATTAGGGAATCCCTAAATTATAGGATTATCAAATTATAAAATTATGAGATTACAATAATATCATAATTTTAGGACTTGAATATCTAATTAAAATATTACCTTAATATTTCAATTCAAATTCAAATTGCAATCTTGGAGAATCAAATGGAAGATCAAATCTTCCATTGGGACCCACCAAATAGGCGCCAGACTCCCTTCCTTTTTCTTTGGAATTTAATAAATTAAAAACATTCCTAATTCTTAGGAAGTTATAACCAACTTATCATCTTCCAAGATTTTGAATTAAAATATTACCCTAATATCTTTAATTCAAATTTTGAATCAAATTCAAATTCAAACTCATGACTTTAATTAATAAAACATTTTCATTAATTAAAAGCACTATGAGGCGCCACCCTCATGCTAATATTAGAGAATTTATAAATCAATAATCTCCTAACTTTTAGGAACGTTATCTGATTTATTATTCCCTAATATTATAATTGTAAATAGATTAATCCTTATTAACTATTTAACAATTATTATATTTAAACTTGTCCGACAAATTTAAATATATTACAACTGTAGATTATTTAAGACAAGACTTAATGTCCCAGACATTTTGCTATGTCTTAAATTATGTCACCGGAGTGACTCACGAATTAACCCTAATTCGTGTCCCTTTAAGCAGTGTCCAGATCCTGCTCATGTGTGACCCAGCAGGCCTCATGTGAAATTGGCAGCAAGCCATCTCTATGACTTACAAGTCGTGAGCGGACTCTAGCAAGCCATCACGACTACCCAAAACACGTGAGTTATCGTTTTTACCAAAACCTACTTAACCTTAGTACCTCAATTGTCATAGACCCTATTGTCCTACGATATCTTGGTCATGGATTAGGCACAGGAAAGTCATCCATAATCCAAACCACAACTTTCTCGATCTTCTTGAGTAAGTCCCAATACTCTTGTTGTTCATTGCGCCACCCATCCTCTTGGTTCAAGAATTTGTTCTTGATCACCAAGAGCCGTAGATCGAGTTCCCAAGTTCTTTTGTAGAAAAGAGCTGAAGGCTAGCACCTTGGTGCCACTAAACTGCTCGTGTGGATTACCGGCGGAGGAAGGACGTTTCAAGTGGACTTCTCTGAATCGCACTGTTCAACCGGACCGATTGAAACTCGTGAGGTATACCACTAACTTTACCGGTTTAAATTCATCTAGCCGATCCTGTAGGAAATCATAGAGTGGCGTTTTTGGCTTTTTTAATCGTTATTTTATTTTTTAATTTTTTTTTTCGCTTCCGCTGCGCCGCCTCCGTGATTTCCCAACATTTTGGGGATCAATTTTGATCATATTAAATCTCTGATTTTTTATCCAAATCAATCAAATTTTCAAAATTTGGTCACCAATTTTAGATTGGTGATTGGGTTGATTTTTTGGAGATTATTTGGTATCAATTAATATTAATTTTTGATCCTTATTGATTCTCCTTTCAGGCCTATAAATAGATGAGATGTTTGTAGGAAAAGGGACAACTTTTGGAGAGGCAAATAAGACAGAAAAATTCAGATTTTAGAGAGAGAAAAATTCAGATTTTTAGAGAAAGAAACATTCGTTTTTAGAAAGAGAAAATCTGATTTTTGAGAGAGAAACTTTGTGTGGTGAGTCTAATTTCGGTTTCTTTTTCCTTCTCTTTAATTTATTTTCTCATCTTCATATCATTTTTGGGGTAGGATTAGAATATCTACGGGTTAGTTTTTAGGACCCGGATAGAGGAACAATAGAGTTATTCTCCAAAGGCGTTCCGACAGGTGAGAAATTCAGTCAAAATCATGACTTTTAGTACCCGATAGGGAGTAAACTGAATTTTTTAGCCAGAATCTGGACTATTCTGTAATTATCTTTCTGCTCCCCATATTTTCGTAAATTGATTTGACCCCATAAACCTTTTATTTACTTTCATTTTGGTCCCTGTATATTTCACTTCCAGGGACCTATATGAAAATTTTGGGAAACTTGTGGGGGTCAACTTGTATTTTTAGCAAAACATTCTGAATATCCTTCTCTGTCTCCACTGTGCGTGATTGGCGAAAATGGAGTGCCACTGTGCGCTACCTTTTTTTGGGGACCGGATCCTCTGCTATCCATCACATGGTGCTTTGTGGCGTTGACCAGTAGCTGGGCGCCTTGTGTGCGCCACTGTTGATTGGTCCTCGCCGCACAGTACATCGTGCTGGACAACAGAGGATCCAAGGCCCTTTTTTTGTGTGTGTATGTGAATATATGTATATAATATATTATATTATGTTTATATATTATATTATATTATATATTATTATATTAGTGTGGTTTGTTTTCTCCCATTCTTTTATTGATTATTTGGTTAGGAGGTTACATTTTTTTATGTCTTGAGCCTAATTAATTTAGGTCAATTAATTATTTTATAATTCATAAAATATTATGGAGTTCATGACTGAAATATTTTATGATAAAAATATACTATAATTTTCAGTTTAATTCATCCAATAAGTACATGAGACTATTAGGTTGCCCCTTTAATCTCATAAAAATCATAAAAAAAATATAATAAAAATATAAATAAATAATTATGTTATCTTGAGGGAATATTCCCCAGAGAATATTTAAACCCTGCAGATACACTTGAAATCAAGGTATACATGCAATTTTCATCTCCTTTGGGTGTTCATATAATATTCATTATTTAAGTGCGCTAACCCTTTCCTTTTAACGGTAAAGCGAGGACTCCAGGTAAGTCTTCCAACCCAACCCCCCAACTATCAAATGATTTTTCGAACTACGTGGACTGTGATCCCTAATTAGGGTACGTAGGCCTTAGGTTTAAAAAACTTGAGTCAAGTCTAACTTTTTTTTCCTTTTTTTCTCTATTAAATTGTATGAATCCCTGATTGTGAATTCTGTATGTTTTTCATGATATGATTGGGTATGCAAATTAATATTTTTATATCTCAATTATTGGGCTCGAGGATGTTTTGTTGTGTGTTTTCATTATAATTAAATATAAATATTCAGGCCATTATTTTTAATAATTATTTTGGGGTAACCTTATGATTATAAGGGGTTTTTAGGGTGCCTAACACCTTCTATAAAAATTAAACGTGCTCCCGAACCGTCTTTGGTTTGAAAACCGGTTTTCTTAATATTGCCTTATCCACCATATATTTTTGAAATTGTTTTAAAAAATGTTTTAGTTAATTTTTTCCAAGTTTTTTTTTATAAAATTTGGTGGCGACTCCTCTGTTTTAGTCACAGTCGACATTCTTCGCAATTTCAGCCGTGGCACTGGCCGTCCAAATCTTAAACTAGACCTCGTCTTTGCGTGTGTCGTGGGAATTGTTGGCGGCACGGGCAACGGCTCCTCCTATTTTTACGCTGAAGCTTATCTGCTGATATCATGCTGACTCAGAAGCATGTGCCATCACTTGTGTCGGCACCACACATGACGGCACCAGCGAATATTGTGCTTTTTATTATTTTCTCGTTAATTATAAATGAATCTCCTTTGGTTAGACCTTGTTTGGATATTTGAAACACTGAACAACCCATTAAGTAGCACCTATTTATAAAATACAATAAATAAATGCTAAATAGTATATTTTATCCACTTTATTATGTCATACCTTAATATATTAATTGGTCTATTTGCGATAAATTATCATCATAAACGTGTAAAAAGAAGACCAAATAACATGTCAATATTTGGGCTGATGAAATCCCCCACACTTAGGCTTTGCAATCCGGAGCAAAGCTGCGAAGTAGAAGATAAGAAAGATGCAAGGGAGTTAAGGATGACCTTGTCCAGTACACAGGTTCAACCTCACTATGGTTTCCTTATAATTGAAGAGCCACAAAAGTGAATGACTATGCAAGACAACTCAAATAGACTCTCAGCCGATCAACTACAACTGTATCTCTCTAAACTCACCATATTGGGTATTATTTCTCTCGAGTCTCAATTAGAAAAAATTTTCTACCATAGGCTTGTAAAAATCCTCAAGGTCTCCACCACAAGTGTTATATCATCCAAAATTAAGAGGTCTTTAATAAGGTTGTAATGAATGGGAAAAAGGCCATATAGAATAAGTGTATGAAAAAGAAAAGAAATTTGCTGTTTAATGTTGACATTCAAGGTTTAATTTAGTCTACTTGAAAACCAATACCTTATGAAATTTTCATCCTCTTTTCCAAGGGAAATTGGCAGTCTACTTGAAGCTCATATATTTTACTAAGAGTCAATAGGGACAGGACTCTTCTCTTTTGATTGGCTAATCTTTTTCACTTGCTTTTCTTTTGATTTTTCTTTTCTTTTTTATTTTGCAAGATAGTTTTTTTTCCTGACTATAATTGGCAAACCCAATCTTAAGAGGGATGAAAGCAAAAAACGAGGATTATGGCAAAAACCTTTACTAAAAGAAATCCTCAGTCATATAGAAAACACCTAATTAAAAGGCTCAAAGGGGCTAACAAGGGATAATGTGTCTATGACTTGTGTTTGGGATAAAAGGGTGAAGAAATAAATGCCTCTATCATATTAATGATATTTAATCACATAAAGCTTTAACCAAGAATTAAAACAAGTTCTAGAGAAAATCAAGCTAAAGGACTAAAATGTGACTCATAAGATAGGAAATATTTAAGCTTAAACTTCCAACAAGGCTATGGCACTCAAGTTGATCATAGATAATCTAAAGGACTTATCAAGCATAAAAACTCGACTTTTGAAAATTCAACAATTAATGGGGAAAAACATAATGAAATCAAAGAAGTGAACTCAAGAAAATTATCGCATAATCTCGGATGCATGTAGGGTTTCTAACTACTTTGGCTAAGCCAAAAGACAAAAATAAAAGAACAAGTTCAATGATCATAACGCCATGATGGATAAAATAATTTTTATGGGTAGGAAAAATTTTATGCTAAAATATCAATTGAGGTGATCAAATTCAAGAAATAGCTAGAAGAAAATTACTTACTACCTAACGCCATTGCTCTTTTTATTTTCCTTTTTAAATAGCCCAAAAAGATAAACTTGCAAAGTTTACCACTCCCCCACACTTAAAGCTTTCATTGTCCTCAATGCACAAGAACAATGAATAAAATAAAAGGGAGAAATAATAAACAAAGCAAAAATAAATCAATTTACAAAAACGGCTATTAAGAAAAGGACAGAAATTCCCTTTTCTAGACCGGAAGAAAATATAATTTTTGCACAGGTAGTCACTCTCCTACACTTAAACTTTCACATTGTCCTCAATGTGAGAAAACAATGGATTAAAAATAAAAAAATGGAAAGTGAAAACCAAGAGCACTGATTCTATCTCTTAAGAGCTCATATGATAATGAATAGGGAGTATGACACACAAAAACAAAAACCGAAACAAAGAAAAAAAACGAAATCATAAACCAAACAAAAATAGAACAAAGATAAAATACTAAAAACAATAAAATAGCTAACGGATGCGGGCACTTTGTCGTGAAGTGCGAAACAGATCAAATTAATAATACTTGAGCCTCGCAAGTATTACTATATTTATGAATATAGTATAGATGCTAACCCAAGGTCGAATCTCTCGCGAAACTTTGTGGTTAAAGATAACTATTATTTATATGAATATCTATGAACTTAGGTGAGGCTATAAAGATAAGTATAAGAACAATTAATATAAAAGATGAACGAACAATAATGTAAAGATATCCTAGAGAATAATCATGAATTCCACCATCCTAGTTCATAAAGATCCGGAATTGAAGTGTCACTTTAATTATGTAAAGAACCATATTCAAAGGTATTAATCTGAAACTTCAAATATAATAACTAAGAACAATGGTGAAAGATATAAGATTAGGATAGATCACTCAACCAATAATGGGTTATGAGCATTTTGCCAAGGCTCTTCAGGGCAATCTCTATTGTTGCCACATCAAAACAATAAACAAATATGAATAATGAAGAACAATCTTAATAATCATACTTTCTAAGATAGATAGAACACTCTTTAGTAAACCCAAAAAGAGCAAACTTTATTAATCGTGAAAGAGACAAACTCCAAGACTGTCAAGTTTCATTCCCTAATAAAGTTATGAACTACCAATCCAAACATATAATTGTACTTTGACATAAAACACTTAGATCTACGAACAATCAATGAATAAACATAATTAAACTACAACTCCCTGGATTATGAAGAACTTCGGCTTCCTTCATGATACTCCTCAAGGATAAACATGTTTAGGCTCTCATCATGGCGACCTATTGATAGCTACTCTACTCTATTCTAATCTGCCGCCAATTGAGGTGCTGGGGCATTTCTGAGCTTCTCTCTGAGCTCTGGGATGATTTGAGTGTGGAATGACGCTCTCTATTTATAGTCGTGAGTAGTTGTGCTTGATCTGCAAGTCGAGGAACAATTTTGCACTTGGGTCGTTGCTTGCGCTGGCGGCCCAACATGATGGCTCAGTGCAATATCCGCGATATTTCGATTATATCTTCATATCTTGAATCCTGGTCGTCCAAATTATATATTTAAGCTTTGGAATATCGTGCGCCGCGAGATTTCCCACTTGCGCCATTGGCTCAAGTGACGGCTCAACATAATATTGCGCTGAGGATTACTTGCTGACGTCATACTCCTCTCAGATACTTGCGCCGCGGGAATTACCTCCTTGCGCCAGCGGCTCATCCAACGGCACAAGATCATCTTGTGCTTTTTGATATCTTCTCATTGATTGAAGATGATTCCCTTTGGTTAAACCTTGTTTGGATGTCTGAATCACTAAAAACCCATTAAATAGCACTTATTTTTAAAATACAATAAATAAATGCTAATTAACCTATTTTATCCACTTTATTACGCCATACATTGGTGCACCCCTTAGCATATTAATTGGTCTAATTATAATATATTATTAGTTTAATCATATTAAAAGAAGGCCAAATAACTTGTTCATTTTTGGGCTGATCAAATCCCCCACACTTAATCTTTGCACTCCTGAGCAAAGGTACGAAGTAAAAGAAAAGAGAATATGCCAAAGAATCAAGGAACTTTCCCCAGTTCATGATTCAAGGCTAGCACATAGTTATAACCTAGAGCTAGAGAATTCACCAAGCAAGAAACTCTGTAAAGTAGCACAATCTAATTTCTATAAGACCAATTCCAAAAGTGTATCACTCTCCTTACTAATTGGGTGTTTTTCTCTCAAGTCATTTCTTAGACCAAGTTTCCTACCATAGGCTTGTAGAAATTCTCAAGGTCTCCACCACAAGTGTTAAATTATCCAAAATCAAGAGGTCTTTAATAGGGTTGTAATGAATGGGAAGGCCATATAAAATGAAGGTGATGAAAGAAAGGAAATTTGGTGTTAGACTTACAAAATTTCAAATTAGTATACTTGATAACCATCGTCCTCATGAAATCCTTATCCTCTTTTTCTAAGGGTTATTGCCAATCTTACTTGAAGCACATATATATGGAGAGTCAATAAGCACAATACTCTCTTCTTTTAACTGATCAGTCTTTTTCTCTAGCTTTTCTTTTCTTTTTGCAAGATACTTTTTCTTTTTCTTTTCTTTTCATATATATATATATATATATATATTTAATACAATTGGCAAAGTCCAATCCTAAGAGGGATAAAAAAAAACGAGGACTGTGGCAAAAACTTCGACTAAAAGAAATGTTTATAGTCATATTTAAAACACCTAGTTAAAAGGCTCAGAGGGGTTAACAAGGGATAATGTGTTTATGGCTAGTGTTTGGGATAAAAGGGTGAAGAAACAAATGCCTCTATTATATTAAGGATATTTAATCACACAAAGCTTTAACCAAGAATTAAGACAAGTTCTAGAGATAACAAAACTAAGAGACTAAAATGTCACTCAAAAGATAGGAAATATTTAGGCTTAAACTTCCAAGTAGGCTGGGTTTCTCTCAAATTGGTCTATAAAAATCAAATAATACTACTACACTTAGAAAATTACTCAGATTATTCTAAGGCTATAGAAAGCAACTAAGATTAAACCTTTATCACAAATATGAAATTGTTCACTCAAGACTTTAAAACATATTAAAAATTCAACTAATTCGATTTTTACTCAAAGAGTGAAAATTAAATCAAACACCAAGATAACTAGGCAAAATTTTTTGGATAAACCAAAATGTAAGTTACTCTAACTTACTCCTCTCCCCCACACTTAAAACTTAACATTGTCCCCAATGTTAGAATCAAATAGGAGTAAAGAACTAAGGTAAGAGTATGAATTTACTCCTCTCTCCCCCACACTTAGAAGAACACATTGTCCTCAATGTTAAAGGGCAATAAAATAATAAGGGAAAGAAAAGAGGAAATTTAAAATTGGGAAAATATTAAATAATTTGTTAACGAGAATATTTGAGATTATAAAAATAATGGAAAATAATAATGTTTTATAGGTAGGAAAATTTTATGCTAAACTATCAATTGAGGTGATCAAATTCAAGAAATAGTTAGAAGAAAATTACTTACTACCTAATGGTCAATGCACGTGTACCATTATTATTATTATTATTATTATTATTATTATTATTATTATTATTATTATTATTATTATTATTTTAATAGCTTATTCTTAACAGTTCATATGATAATGATCAGGGAGTGTAACTCAACAAAACAAAAACAAAATAATAAAGACGAAAGTTTAAAAACTGAAAACAATAAAATAACTTGGGCTGATCCAAACTGATCAAATCACTTTGGTCAACCAAACGAAAACGAAACTAAAAACAAGTAAAATAAAATACTGAAAGCAATAAAAACTAACCTACTAGAGTTGTTTCCTCCCCCACACTTATCTCGCAAATAAAATTGAAAATGATAAATAAGAGATAAGTGGGAAGAAGAAACAACTTGAAGCTTAATCTGGCTTCAAATTCTCTTTGAAAATCCAGAGGGGCAAGAGGCGTCGGCGCTCGAGGGAACATATGAAGTTCCCTTCTCTCTGGTCAGCGTGCTCCTCTTTAATAGTTTCCTTCACACCTATACCACATAAAGAAATGAAATTATAAATAGAAGGTGATGTGAAAATAGGGTCAGGAATAACAAAATCAATATGAGCGAGAGAAGGCTTCTCTATTTCAAGTTGCTCGCAAATTTCTTGCGATGGTGGATTCTCAGATTCTTCTTTTAATTCTTCTTCTTCTTCGAGCACCTTGTCCTTCGAAACTTCAGCTGCTTCCAAGGTATTTTGATCCATGGTGAGCCAATCATCAGTTTCTTGACAATATTTATAGGGTCCACCATTGCATTCGTAAGGGCTTTCTATGTCAGGTAATTGGGTGGAGAGGAGAGATTCATCATAGTCATGAAGATTGAAGTCTTCCAATTTAGTGCCATCTTCCTCACTGCATTGCTTACCTGTTTCATCACAAGAAAAGGGAAGAGGGTAACAGAAATAAAATGATCAATTGAACATGTGTTACCTCCATCGTCGAATCTTTCCTTGGCTAATTCTTCGTCAACCTAGTTTGTATGGCTAGTGACATAACTTCGTAATTCTACGAGCCCTTTCTCAAGTTCGTTTTGTTTTTCTTCTATTTTAGTCATGTCGTTTTCTAATCTATCTTGAGTATCGAAATCGTCCCACCCATAGGATTGGCGAGTGTTCCAATTAGGGTTATAAGAGTTTCCTCCTTGATAATCTCTGGCTGAAACTTCTTCCTCATCGTAGCACATAATTGCACTGCAGGCCCTATTCTCACCTAATGCTAACTGGGGTATCTTTTTGTAGTTTTCTTGTTCGGTTTTTACTTCTTCTATTCCCCTAGTTAGTTGTTCTATTTTTTCCATCATGGCATGCAGTGATAGCTCCTCAGTATTATCTTCTTTAATCCTTCTCCGATGATATTTCCTAACAGCAACCTCCTTAATCAACTCCCAAGCTGCTTCAGCTTCTAACTTGGTGATAGATCCATTGGCTGACACGTCCAAGTGGTCAGCATCTTTTGGGAGGAGTCCATTACAGAAGTAAATGACCAAATTCTCCTCGCTATACTGATGGTTTGGGAATCTATATAGCAATTCCTGGAATCTGTACATTATTATATAACGGTCCCTTGATTTCAAAATCGGTTTGAAATTGAGGGGGTGTATTGTACCTTGCCTCATAATGTATGTCTACTTGGGCAGCATCTCTAATAGACCTCTTTTGCCTAGGTTTAATAACTAAATTATGTTTAGGTTCTAAGTCTCTAACCATTTCTAGGTCTGTTCTATCTTGGGCATCAACCCAAAAGTGAACAAGTTATTTGGCCTTCTTTTAGTGTGTTTATAATAATAATATATTAGAATTAGACCAATTAATATGCTAAGGGAAACACTAAGGTAAGGTGGAATAAAGTGGATAGAAAGAGTTAATTAGCATTTATTTATTGTACTTTATAAATAGGTACTACTTAATGGTTTATTCAGTGTTTCAGATATCCAAACAGCGCCAAACCAAGAGGGAAATATCAGAATGTTCGAGAAGATCACGTTGAGCACAAGATATTCTAGCGCCTCAATGTGGGCCGCCGGCCCAACATAGGCAATTCCAGCGGCGTACGTATCTGTTAGGAAAATGACGTCAACAAGTAAGCTTCAGCGCAGTTTGTTGTTGCGCCGTCACTTTGAACCAACGGCCCAAAAGGGAAATCTCGCGGTGCAGATTAATCTGAAGTAGTAGAGTGTGTTTTGCACGGCTACGGTTCAAGATACGAAGATATAATCGAAATATCGCAGATATTTCGTTGCGCCTTCCTATTGGGTCGCCGGCGCAAGCAACGACCCAGAGGTGATTTTCTTCCCTTGACTTGCGCATCAAGAACACTACTCAACACTATAAATAGAGGTCGTCATTCCATGCTCAGAGTCGCTCATACCAATTCGCGAAGCTCAACACAATTCGACCAATTCTCTCATATTAGTTTAGAATAGTTCTCTACTTAGAGCATGAGTAACTAATTATGTAGATACTTGAGGAATGCCTCAAGGATGTGACTTGAGTTCACTATGTTTCGTTGTAAGAGTCAAGATGTTGATGTTGCATTTATGAAGTATGATCGACTCCTTCAAAGGTAATTGTTGAAGTTGTTTATATATATAAGTCGTAGATTACTACTTTGATGAATTAATGAGACCTTGACATTCCCGGAGTTTGTCTCTCTCACGATTAATGAAGTTGCTCATTACGGTTTGCTAAAGAGTGGTTTACATATCTTATATGCTTGATTAGGATTGTTATTGATATATCTATGTTTGTTTATTATTCCGATGTGGAAATACTATAGATTTGCCCGAAGAGCTTTGACAAATAGCTCATAATCTAGTTTTGGATGAGTTACCTATCCTAATTCTCTCCATTGTTTGATTGATTGTATTCATAGTTTAAATACATTGTCTAACTTAGTTAAGTAAATGCACATTCATTATCTATTCTCTATGATGAACGAACTATGATAGTTCTGTTAGGAATTGTGCCCTAGGGCCAATCCTCTTGTATATATGTTATGAACATATGGATTAATTTATAGAGATAAATTAATGGTTTTCACATTATTAGCATGTTTACTGTGATTACGTCCATGATTAATTATATGATAATTAATCTAAATCTGTCCCTACTCAAGGAGATCGAGAAAGTAAAGGTTTGGATCATGGATGACTTTCCCGTGCCTGATCCATAACCAAGATATCGCAGAACAATACGGTCGGTGCCATGGAGGTACGAAGGTTAAAATCGGTTTTGGTAACAAACGATCACTCACGTGTTTTGGGTAGTCGTGATGGCTTGCTAGAGTCCGCTCACGACTTGTAGGACATAGGGATGACCTACTGCCAACTTCACGTGGGGCCTGCTGGGTCACACACGAGCAGGATTAGAACACACTTTATTAGGGATATGAATTAGGGTAATTCGTGGGTCACTCCGTGGCCTAATTTAAGACACAGAGGAAATGTCTGGGACATTATGTCTTGTCTTAAATTTTCTACAGTTTAAATAATTGTTAAATGATTAATAGAGATTAATTATTTACAATCAAAATATTAGGAATGATAAATTAAATAATTCCTAAAAGTTAGGAGATTATTAATTTATAAAATTCCCTAATATTATATAGAGGGTGGCGCCTCATTTTAAGGTGATTTAATTAATAAAAATGTTTTATTAATTTAAGTCATGAGTTTGAATTTGAATTTGAAATTCAAGATTTGAATTAAGATATTGGGGTAAGTGTTAGAGAGAGAATTTTCGCCACCCACCTTCCTAGAGAGAGAAGTCAATTTTCTCCTAAGTGTTAGAGAGAGAAATCGAAAGTTGTGGGTTCTAGGGTTCTTGAGAGAAGAAGAACAAAAGGGGTTTTGTTGCTGTCTTCTACTCTATATTGCGCCACCTTGCCTGGAATTCAGAGAAGGAGTTCCTGAATTCAAAAGCTGTAGATTCAATCCCGAGTTTCTTTGGAGAAAGAAGCAAGGAGGCTAGCACCTCATGTTCGGGAAACTGTTCGTGTGGATCACCGGTGGAGGAAGGACGTGCAAACGGACTTCTAGACTCGCCAAAGTTCAACCATCCGATTGATAGCTTGAGGTATAACACTTTTCATATCTGGTTTTAAATTCAACTAGCGGATCTTCGGGTGGGTTTTCTTGGGGAGCGCAAGTTTTTTTTTTTATTTTACCGTTTCTTCCGCTGCGTGTTTTCCCCGGGATTTCCCAACAAGTTCATCTCTAGGGTTTTCTCTCAAGTATTATTTTGACTCTCTTATTATCTTATTAAATCGTGACAACCCTCAAAAATAGAAATTACAACCTTCATCACAATTCTCTTGGCCTGATCACAATGAGTTCCGCGAGAGATCCGACATTGGGATTAGCATCTATACTATATTTCAAGGCAAAACACCCTTTCGTGCCTTTAACGTTTGCGGTGATTTTCAGTTATTCCCCTAACGTTTTATTTGTGTCAGTTGTGCCCCAATGTGAAATGTTAGTTTCAATTATGCCCCCAATTTCAATCATCCAAAAAAAAAAACACCATTTTCGCACGATTTGAGCTCGGTTTTGATCAGATTTCATATGGGTACTCATTTTCGACTCCTAAGGATCATTTTGCACATGGAAATTTTGAGAAAAATGCTTCGTTTTGCTACATTTCGTTTTGGTCTATTTTGGGGTTCATCGAGTCCGATTTTCTTTGGATTTGGGGCTATTTTAAACTTAATCTTTGAAATTGATCCAAGGAATCAAGTTTGTGATGTCCGAAAATTAAAACCCATATGAAATCTAGTCAAAATCGAGCTCAAATCGTGCAAAAATGGTGTTTTTTTTTTGTGGATGATTGAAATTGGGGGCATAATTGAAACTAACGTTTCACATTGGGGGCACAACTGACAAAAATGAAACGTTAGGGGCATAACTGAAAATCACCGCAAACGTTAGGGGCACGAAAGGGTGTTTTGCCATATTTTAATAAATATAGTTATACTTGCAAGGCTCGAGTATAATTAAATTTGATCCGTTTGACACCTTAGGACGGGTGTCCGGTCAAGTTTTGGCGCCGTTGCCGGGGAACTCTTTCTTGAGTTCCTAAGAAATTGTGATTTGTTTTTGAGTCTTTTTCTTTTTAGAGTCTTTATTTTTTTTCTTTTTGAGTCGAGTTTTGTTTTAATTTTTTTCTTGAGTCTTTATTTTTTAGTCTTGTTTTTGTTTTAGAGTCCTTATTTTTTATTTTAAGTCTATTTTGTTTTGATTTTATTTTACAGTATATTATTTGTTCAATTTGTTTGTGTCTAGTTTAATTTTATTTTTTTTAGTTTTTATTATTCATTATTGTTATTTTTTTAGTATATGCCTAGGAGACCTTTAGAGCCTTTAGTTCCCCTAGATTTAGATTTAGATAAAACGCTTAGATCCCTTAGAAAAAGTAGGAAAAATATAGATATGGAAAACTCAGGCAACAACCGTAGGTTAGATAATCAAGAACGCGAAGAAGTTCCTTAAAATCACGGTCTAAACAATGGACAACCTAGACCGAGAAGGTCTATCAGAGAAGCATCCCAGTCTAATGAACAATATGAGGTTCAGAGAAACGTGTTCCCTCAAATTCAAACGGATTTTGAGATCAAAGGACCACTTTTCAATGGATTAACTAAGTTTCATGGATTGGCCAGTGAAAATCCTTTTACTCATTTGAATAACTTGTACCTTCACTGCCGAACCATGAAACCCCTAGCACCAAGCATAGAGGATGTGATGCGGAAAGTATTCCATCTCACACTCGAAGGTAAGGCGCTAGAGTGGTACACTCATTTGGGAACTTATGAACGGATAGCTTATCTGACCTGGGAAAATCTTAGAAGATCATTTCTTGATAAGTACTTTCTCGAAGCTAAAGCATCTGTGGCTAAATAGCGAATCTCAGTTGGGGAACAACGAGATAATTAAACGTTACTCGAATACCTAACTTGATACCAGGACCTTTTAGTAAAGTCTCTTAATAACCAGTACACTGAGGAGCAGATAGTGGTGTACTTTTGTAGTGGACTCCTAGACTACGAGGCTAATCACATAGATGTCGCGTCCAATGGTTCCATTATGAAGTTAGTGAAGGAGATTGTGCCCTAGGGCCAATCATTTTATAGATATGTTGTGAACATATCAATTAATTTATGGAGATAAATTAATGGTTATCATATTATTAGCATGTTTACTATGATAACAGTCCGTGATTAATTATGAGATAATTAATCTAAA
>QANZ01007649.1:31964-47272 GCA_003254925.1 Chamaecrista fasciculata
AAAGTCATGAGATGCACACTTGAAACCCTAATTCATAAGAGCATTCATCTTCCTCCTTGTAGAGAGAGAGAGAAACTCGCCTCCCTCCTTGTAGAGAGAGAAGGTTCGACTTTTCTCCTAAGAGTTAGAGAGAGAAAGTCGATTTAGGGTTTGGGAGAAGAAGAACAAAAGGAGTTTTGTTGCTATCTCCTCCATTGTTGCGCCACCTTGCCTGGAATTCAGAGAAGGAGTTCCTGAGTTCAAAAGCTGTAGATTCAATCCCGAGTCTCTTTGGAGAAAGAGGCGTGGAGGCTAGCACCTCGTGTTCGGGAAACTGTTCGTGTGGATCACCGGTAGAGGAAGGACGTAGAGACGGACTTCTAGACTCACCAGTATCACCAATCCGATTGAAAGCCTGAGGTATAACACTTTTCATATCTGGTTTTAAATTCAACTAGCGGATCTCAGGGTTGGATTTTCCTGGGGAGCGCAAGTTTTTTTTTTTAAGTTGCTTCCGCTGCGTGTTTTCCCCGGGGATTTCCCAACAGTTAGATGTCGAGATCGCATGGGAGCTAATCAAGGAAGTCGCCTTCAAGCGAGAAAATCGAAGAAGACGTACCCGTGCTGTCAAGGGAATAGTAACCAATGAGTCAGACCCGATGATGGAGAAATTGGCATCAAACATGGATAGTCTAGCCATAGCTGTTAAGGAGATGAATGTAAAGTTAGCCACTTTGCCAAGAAAAGTCGCTGTTGTGACCGCACCCTGCTCCATGTGCGATTCATATCAACATGGAAGGAGGGAATGCCCCCATCAACCCGAGCAAGTTTCGGCCATGTATCAACAAGGCCCTAGTCAATTTCCTAGAAGATTTGACAATAGATTTAGGACTGGAAATTATTTCCAAAACCAAAAATATAATAACCCAATTCCTCAAAGACAAAACTTATCTTCAACTGAAACTGACACCCAACTCCTCATTAGGAAGTTTGAAGAATCCGAAGCTCGAACTTCGAAGAAATTCGATGAGTTGGGACAAAGGATCGATCTTCTTTCTAAGGAGATGGAAATCGTGAAAAGGAAGCACGATGATCTTGAACAAGCAGTGGTTCGAGCAACCGATGTTAGAGTAAATAACATAAGTGCCCCAATGAGTCAGACCCGATGATGGAGAAATTGGCATCAAACATGGATAGTCTAGCCATAGCTGTTAAGGTGATGAATGCAAAGTTAGCCACTTTGCCAAGAAAAGTCGCTCTTGTGACCGCACCCTGCTCCGTGTGCGATTCATATCAGCATGGAAGGAGGGAATGCCCCCATCAACCCGAGGAAGTTTCGACCATGTATCAACACGGCCCTAGTCAATTTCCTAGAAGATTTGACAATAGATTTAGGACTGGAAATTATTTCCAAAACCAAAAATATAATAACCCAGTTCCTCAAAGACAAAACTTATCTTGAACCGAAACTGACACCCAACTCCTCATTAGGAAGTTGGAAGAATCCGAAGCTCGAACTTCGAAGAAATTCGATGAGTTGGGACAAAGGATCGATCTTCTTTCTAAGGAGATGGAAATCGTGAAAAGGAAGCACGATGATCTTGAACAAGCAGTGGTTCGAGCAACCGATGTTAGAATAAATAACATAAGTGCCCCTAGCAGTTCTAAGGCAGTCCATGCCATTACTACTAGAAAAACCGAACCTATAGAAAACCCTGCTCAAGAAACCTTAGTGCAAACCCTAGAAGAGGCTGAGCCGGAAGAGATGTTCATAGAGATCAAAGGAGGAGAAAAATTTAAGGCCATAATAGAAAAGCACCCTAGGTATGCCCAATTCTTCTTTGGTTTCAACTACAAGAAGGAAAAGGCAGAAACCCCTGCTGTAAACGAGGTGGAAACTAAGGTAGAAGACCTGGCATTTCCAAGCTCTCAAGCAATGACTAAGGAACAACTAGAGGATAAAAAGGATAAGGAGATAGAAGACTTATTAGGAAAACTAAAAGTCAAACATCCCCTTATTAGATTTGGTTAGGAAAGTCCCTAGGTATACCAAGGTACTTAAAAACTTAGTTGAGAAAAAGAAAACATCCCAAAAGAAACTTCAACTAAGCCCTACCATTTCAGCCCTTCTAAACCCTAAGATACCAATAAAACGCAACGATCCTGGTTCATTCACCATCCCTTGCATGATAGGAAAAGCCGTAGTCAATGGAGCATTGTTAGACTTAGGAGCAGCCATCAACGTTATGCCCAAGTAAGTCTAAGATTCTTTGAATATGGACGGACTTAAGGACACAGGGTTGATCCTGCAATTAGCCGAAAAAATCAGCAGACGTCCCCTAGGAATAATGGAAGATGTCTTAGTCATGGTGAAAGGTCAAATCTTTCCCGCTGACTTCTATGTCCTAAACACCGGTAGTAATAGAGCTACCGATTACACCATAGTCTTAGGCAGACCTTTCCTATGGACCGCTAATGTCAATATTAGCATGAAGGATGGAAAGATCACTATGGACAATGGACATCAAAACATCACACTAACGATGTGCGAGGCGGAGAAATCCGATGAATACTCCGTGTTGGAAACACAAAGCATTTGTACATCTAATAAAACTCTAGGAGAAAAACCTAAAAAGGAGGATCTCGAACTTGAAACTCTTTTCAACTTAGAACCTCCTGATCCTGGCTCGCATATAACAGATTAAGATCTCGAAGATATGAACATTAGTTCACACTTCGAGGAAGAGGAGGAAGACCTCGTAACATCCAAGGTAAAAGAGAAACCAGCACCTAAAGAAAATATTTCCAAGCGTAAGGCTGTGTGGCAGCCTGTACGCTACAAAAATAACCCAACTCTAGCCCCATGCTATAGTGTTTCTAATTTTGTAGACAAGGAGATACGAGCAGCAGACTTCGATTGCCTACTCGTAGACAATTACAAGCCAAGGACCCTAGCCTCCATGTGTTCGTGCAAGAACTTAGGCATGTGTGCTAAATGCTAAGTATTGAAGAATGGCTCGATGATGTAGATGCCTTGTGCAAGAATGCAACCGAAATGATTCATGTGGAGTTCATAGGCATAGACAAGGTGCTCGATCCAAAGCGCAAAGGAATACCAATCAAAGACTTGGATCAGCCCATTGGATCATTCATTGATGACGCAGGGATCACACAAAAAAGTTACGCTCGCAAACAAATATGCACTTTATCGTCTTATTAAGCGAGACTAATAGTATAGGACTAAACATCATAAGACACGTCGGTTTATGATAAATAAGAAAACTAGGTATCAACCACGCATAAAACTTAAAAACCTTAACAATAGGAAGGTGGTACAAAACCCTATCCGAGCCACACTCTTCAATGACAAGGATGGCAACCGATGTGGACAAAGGATCTCTGCCAAGCGAAGGATAGGCGGATACTTCATAAAAATCCGCCACGAAACCTTCAGGCCACCCTGAAGATATTTCACGATGCCTTCTTCCCATTTGCACGGTTTCCGCGTAAGTGAGGGGGAAGAAGAGGGTTATCCCAAAATCCTAATTCGTAGTTTAGGACCCTAGAATTTGTAGTATTTTTCTTCTTAGATTTAGTGATTTTTAGTTCAATTTTTAGTTAGAGTCTGGCAGCCAAGCGACAGGAACAAAAATTTTAATTTTTATTTCTATGCCGGCACCTGGGCCAGCGACGCACTTGGCAGCCCAACGTCAAATTATTTGGAGAGTTTGATCGCGATTAAACTCTACCAAATCTGATTTAAATTTACATTTTAAATCCCGCGGATTTGAGGAATATATTAGGAATATCTTAGATTTTCACCCTATAAATACCCCTTCAAACCTCTAGGCTTCTCACAACTTTCAAAACGCCATTTTTACTCCAAAAGCTCCTAGAGGACTCTCTTGAGAGCTAAAATCCTTTTCTTTTCAAAGCCTTCCATCAAATCCAAGGTAAGCCTTTATGGTTTTTCGGGAATTCGCTAGGAACTTCTAGGATAGGATCTTTTTCTCGAAGTTGACTTTAGGACTTTTCTCTGTCAAAATTTTTGAAAAACTTTGCAAAATATTTTGCGTCGGCTCCTGAGCTGGCGGCGCAGCTTGACGGCGCAACCCCAAATTAAAATTTTGTTTGCGCGATAAAGTTTAAAGGTGATTTGGGATGAGTTTGTAGTGTGATCAGCCCAAAAGTGAACAAGTTATTTGGCCTTCTTTTGGTATGTTTATAATAAAAATATATTAGAATTAGACCAATTAATATGCTAAGGGCAACACTAAGGTATGGTGGAATAAAGTGGATAAAAAGAGTTAATTAGCGTATATTTATTATACTTTATGAATAGGTGCTACTTAAAGGTTTATTTAGTGTTTCTGATATCCAAACAGGGCCAAATCAAGAGGGAAATATCAGAATATTCCAAAAGATCACGTTGAGCACAAGAAATCCTTGCGCTGCCACGTGAGCCGCCGGCCCAGATTCTATGATTCACACGGCGCAGGAATATTCAAGAATATGACGTCAGCAAATAAGCTTAAGAGGAGTTTGAGTCTGCGCCGTCACTTTGAGCCAACGACTCAAAAAGGGAAATCTCACGGCTTAGAATATTCCGAAGAAGTAGAGTATGTTTTGCACGGCTACGATTCAAGATACGAAGATATCACCGAAATATCACAGATATTTCGCTGCGCCTTCATATTGCGCCGCTGGCGCAGCCCACGGCCCAGAGGCGAAATTCTTCCCTTGACTTGCAGATCAAGCACACTACTCAACACAATAAATAGAGGTCGTCATTCCACGCTCAAGGCACTGACTTCGACTAATTTACTCCAATTCTCTTTAGAATAGAAAAGTTCTCATCTTAGAGCATGAGTAACTAATTAGGTAGATACTTGATGAATGCCTCAAGGATGTGACTTGAGTTCACCATGTTTCGTTGTAAAGTCCAGATGTTGATGTTGCATTTATGAGGTATGACTAACTCTTTCAAGTGTAATTGTTAAAGTTTGTTATATAAAAGTCTTAGATCACATTTCATTAAAGTAATGGGACCTTGACATTTCCGGAGTTTGTCTCTCTCACGATTAATGAAGTAGCTCTTTAGGGTTTGCTAAAGAGTGGTTTATAATGTCTTATTTGCATAATTAGGATTGCTATTGATATACAAGTTTGTTTATTTTTCTGATGTGACAATAGTATAGATTGTCCCGAAGAGCTTTGACAAATAGCTCATGAATCCAGTCATGGATGAGTTACCTATCCTAATCTCGTATCCTCTCTATTGTTTGATTGATTGTGTTTATACTTTAAATACATGTTCTAACATAGAAAAGTAAATGCATATTCATTGTCTAACCTTTATGGTGAACGAAGTATGATAGTCAATCTCTAAGGTTTTCTCTCAAGTATTGTTTTGACTCATAAAGATCTTATTAAAACGTGACAACCGTAAAAAATAGAAGTTATAACCTTCGTCACAATTCTCTTAGCCTCATCACATTGAGTTCCGCGAGAGTTCGACCTTGGGTAAGCATATATACTATATTTTAATAAATATAGTTATACTTGCGAGGCTCGAGTATAATTAAATTTGATTCGCTTGACACCTTACGACGGGTGTCCGGTCAAGTTTTGGCGCCGTTGCCGGGGAACTCTTTCTTGAGTTCCTAAGAAATTGTGATTTGTTTTTGAGTCTTTATCTTTTTAGAGTCTTTAATTTTTCATTTTTGAGTCTTTATTTTTATTTATTTTATTTTGAGTCTTTATTTTTTTAGTTAGTCGAATTTTATTATTTTGAGTCTTTATCTTTGAGTCTTGTTTTTGTTTTAGAGTCCTTATTTTTCTAGTCTATTTTGGTTTTGATTTTTTTTTATTATTCGTTTAGTTTGTTTGCGTCTATTTTAATTCATTTTAATTTTTAATTGTTTAGTCTTTATTTTTCTTTTTATTATTATTCTTTCTATTTTATGCCTAGGAAAACTATAGAGCCTTTAGTTCCCCTAGATCCAGATTTGAATAAAACACTAAGATCCATAAAAAAGAATAAAAGAGTAGAACATATGGAAAACTCAGGCAATAACCGTAGGTTAGAAAATCAAGAACGCGAAGAAGTTCGCCAAAATCAAGGTCTAGACAATGGACAACCTAGACCGAGAAGATCTATAAGAGAAGCATCCCAATTTAATGAACAGCATGAGGTTCGGCGAAATGTGTTCCCTCAAATCCAAACGGATTTTGAGATCAAAGGACCACTTTTCAATGGATTACCTAAGTTTCATGGACTAGCCAGTGAAAATCCTTTTACTCACCTGAATAATTTATATCTTCACTGTCGAACCATGAAACCACCAGCACCAAGCATAGAGGATGTGATGTGGAAAGTATTCCATCTCACACTCGAAGGCAAGGCGTTGGATTGGTATACTCATCTAGGAACTTATCAACGGACAGCTTACTTGTCCTGGGAAAATCTTAGAAGGACATTTCTCGATAAGTACTTTCCCAAAGCCAAAGCATCTGCCGCTAAACAGCAAATCTCAGTCATAGAACAATGAGATAACGAGATGTTACTCAAGTACCTAACTAGATACCATGACCTTTTAGTAAAGTGTCCTAATCACCAGTACACCGAGGAGCAATTAGTGGAATACTTTTGTAGTGGGCTCCTTGACGACGAGGCTGACCACATAGACACCGCGTCCAATGGATCCATTATGAAATTGGATGTTGAAACCGCATGGGAACTAATCAAGGAAGTCACCCTCAAGCGAGAAAACTGAAGAAGACGTACCCGTGCCGTCAAGGAAATAGCAACCAATGAGTCAGACCCGATGATGGAGAAATTGGCATCAGACATGGACAAACTAGCCATAGCTGTCAAAGAGATGATGAATGCCAAATTTGTTGGAGATTATGGAGCAAAACGCAGCGGAAAAGGTAAAATTAAAATTTTTACAAAACTTATAATCTCCTCCATAGGATCCACTACTTGTTTTTATACCAGAGGAAAAGGACATTTACCTAAATCAGACGGTTGCTTTTGAAAAACGCGATTCCAAGAAGTCCACAGACTCGTGTCCTTCCTCTGCCGGTGATCCACATGAACAGTTTGGCAGATACTCAGGCGCTAGCCTCCAACCTCTTCTCCAAGAGATTATGGGAACGGATCTACAATCTTGGAATTTCAAGAACACTTCTTGAAATATCCAAGAACCCAAACTGGCGCACCAAGAAACAATTTCTTGGCCACTAACTCTGGGGTTTGGCCCCTCCAATCACTCTCACACACAACTCGCCCTTTTATCCCTAAGTTTTAGGGTTAGTCGAACTCTCCCTCTTTCTCTTGGAATAGGCGACTTTTCCCTTTAGTTCTCTAGTTGAGTTATGCGACTTCTGTGTCTATTTTTAGAGTCTCCATTTCTCAAATTAGGGAATCACCAAATCTTGATTATAAGATTACATTAATATTATAATTCAAAATTAAAAGGCAATCTTAATTTAAATTTCAAGATCATATCTTGAAATCCAGAATGCACACTTCCCATTAGTTGGAATGAGTCAGGAGGATTTGAAATCTTAATTAAAATATTACATTAATATCTTTATTTAAAATTCAAAATGCAATCTTGAAATCCAAATCAAAGATCAAATCTTGCACTCCACTCTTCCAAGAATGCGCCACCTCCTAGCCCATTTTAAAGGAATTTAATAAAAAAGAAAACAATCCTAACTCTTAGGAAGTTATAACCCACTTATTAATTTCCTTAACAAATTGAATTAAAATATTACCCTAATATCTTAATTCAAATTTGAATCTTGAAATCAAAATCAAATCTTGAATTCAAATTCAAATCTTGAATTTGAATTAACAAAACATTTTTATCAATTAAAATCAAGAAAGAGTCGCCACCCTCTCTCTCTTGTTATCCAATATTAAAGAATTTAATAAATCAATAATCCCCTAACTTTTAGGAAGCTTATTCAATTTATTATTCCCTAATATTTTAAACAAGAATTCAATTGTAAATAGATTAATCAAATTAACTATTTAACAATTAATATATTTAAACTTGTCTAACAAATTTAAATGTCACAAATGTAGATCTTATTTAAGACAAGACTTCATGTCCTAGACATTCAACTATGTCTCAAATTGTGTCACTAAAGTGACTCAAGAATTAAACCCTAATTCGTGTGCCATTATAGTATCTTGGTCTTGCTCGTGTGTGACCCAGCAGGCCTCACGTGAAGTTGGCAGCAAGCCATCTCTATGACTCACAAGTCGAGAGCGGACTCTAGCAAGCCATCACTACCCAAAATATGTGAGTTATCGTTCTAACGCCAACGACTTAACCTTAGTACCACCTTGTCATAATCCCTACTGTCGCACAATAATTTGGTCATGGATAAGGCACGGGAAAGTCATCCTTAATCCAAACCATAACTTTCTCAATTCCTTGAGTTAGTCCCAGTACCCTGTGTGGCCACACATTCCTTGGACAGACTCATCGAGGGCGCCAGTTAAATATCTCTCAACTTAATGAGGGACAAAATTCCTTCTTGGTCAACCACATTCCTCATCACGGTAAGCAACCAAACTCGTACCTAGCCTGTATGGCTACCTTGTTACAGGCAACGTTGGAATAGGCCAAAGTTCGACATCTACAACGCCAGAATAGTCAAGACCTCAGATCTAAGGGCATTGTGACAGGTGTACAGGATAGGCTAGCTCATGACTAAACCCATGTAGGACTCTCCGGGTCGGTCCAGCAACTTGTAACCCCTTACATAATTGCACCATGACTCTCGAAAAGCATCTCATGCGTGTATCTCTATACACCGAAGTCATGTTGGTCTTAGTTCATTCACGTTCCCACGTGAATAATCGACCAGGGACAATTTAGAATAATTATCACATAATTAATCAAGGATTGTTATCACAGTAAACATGCTAATAATATGATAACGACATAATTTATCATCCATAAATTAATCAAATAATATGTTCAAACATATAAAATGATTGGCCCTAGGGCACAATCTTCATCATAAACATGCCATAATAAGTATCATACGATGATACAGTTCCATAACGATCTAAGAGTCACATATGATGTGATTGGTAAAAGGTTACATACCTAAATAACCTAAGGTTGCATTATCGCCCAAGCGAAGGTAATCTTTGGTGAAATATGGGTCTTAGCCACTAATAATAATTTTGCTGGGTTTTATAAAATGGTGGACCTTTTTGCTAATTAACTTTCATGTCTTAATTGTAGAATCATGGCAAATAATTTAAGTTCAGCGTTATCACTGCGATCTATCCTTGAGAAGGATAAGTTAAATGGGACGAACTTCCTTGATTGGTTTCTTAATTTGAGAATTGTTCTCACCCAAGAAAGGAGGCTTTATGTCCTAAAATACCCTTCCCCTGAAGAGCCTACCAACGACGCTCCAACAGCTCAAAGAACTGTTTATGAGAAGCACTTCAATGACTCTGTGGACGTTGATTGCCTGATGCTAGCCACGATGGTTCCAGAATTGCTAAAGAACATGGAAACGTTGACGGTTTTTGAGATGGTCACACATCTCAAGGAAATGTTCCAGCAGTAGGCTATGCAAGAGAGGTTTGAGACCTCTAAGGCTCTACACTCTTGCAAGATGGTTGAAGGTGCATCCGTTAGTACCCATGTCTTGAAGATGAACGGGTACATAGATCACCTTAGTACGCTGGGATTTCCCATTACTTCAGAGCTTACGACGGATTTGATCCTAAACTCTCTGCCTGGAAGTTATGACCAGTTTGTCATGAACTTCAATATGAACGAAATAGAGAGATCAATTTATGAGTTGCATTGGATGCTCAAGACTGTTGAGGCATCCATTAAAAAGGCACCTGATGCAGTCTTTATTGTTCAGAAAAACCAGGGCAAAGGGATGGGCAAAGAAAGAGGAAGGGTAAAGCCCCGGTTGGTGAGACCAAGCCAGGGGACAAGCCTAACTCACAACCTGCCAAGAAGGCAAAGCCTTCAAAGGATGCGATTTTCTTTTTCTGCCAAAAGCCAGGACATTGGCAAAGAAATTGCAAATTGTATTTGGAAGATAAAAGGAAGAAGAAGAGCGGTGAGGTCTCTACTTCTGGTATCTTCGTTGTAGACGTTCACTTTTCTACTTTAACCACTTGGGTATTAGATACAGCATGTGGTTCTCACATTTGTACAAATGTGCAGGGTCTTAGAGACAGTAGAAAGCTGGACAGAAGCGAGGTGGACCTACGCGTAGGCAACGGAGCAAGAGTTGCTGCTGTTGCTGTGGGAACATACGAGCTTGTGTTGCCCTCTGGGCTTATTTTGATTTTGAATAATTGTTATTATGTACCTTCATTGAGTTTAAACATTATTTCCCTTTCTTATTTGGATAAGGAAGGCTTTACATGTGTTAACGACAATGGAAGGTGTTCTATTTTTAAAGATTATGTTTTATTTGCTTATGGTGATTTGCAAGATAATCATTACGTCTTAAAATTAGAACAACAACACGATAACAATATCTATAACGTTGATACCAAAAGGATCAAGATTAACGAATCAAATCCTACGTACCTTTTACATTGTCATTTAGGCCATATAAATGAGAAACGCCTAGAGAAGCTCCATAAAGATGGACTTCTAAGCTCATTTGATTTTGAATCATATGATGCTTGCGAATCTTGTTTACTTGGTAAAATGACAAAGGCGCCCTTTACTGGCTACAATGAGAGAGAGCACCTGACTTATTGGGAATCATACATAGTGATGTATGTGGACCCATGAGTACTCAAGTTAGGGGTGGTTACTCATACTTCATAACGTTCATTGATGACTACAGTAGGTATGGCTATGTCTACCTAATGAAGCACTAGTCAGAGTCTTTTGAAATGTTCAAAAGATTTCAAAGTGAAGTAGAGAACCAACTGATGAAGATTGTGCCCTAGGGCCAATCATTTAATATGTATGAACATATTGATTGACTAATTTATAGATGATAAATTGAGTCGTTATCATATTATTAGCATGTTTACTTTGATAACAATCCCCGATTAATTATGTGATAATTACTCTAAACTATCCCTGGTCGATTATTCATGTGGGAATGTGAATGAACTAAGACCAGCATGAGTTTGGTGTATGGAGACACACACATGAGAAGCTTTATGAGAGTCATGGTGCAATTATGTAAGGGGTTACAAGTTGCTGGACCGACCCGGAGAGTCCTGCATGGGTTTAGTCATGAGCTAGCCTCTCCTGTACACCTATCACGATGCCCTTAGACCTGAGGTCTTGACTATTCCGGTGTTGTAGATGTCGAACTTTGGCCTAGTCCAACGTTGCCCGTAAGAGGGTAGCCATACAGGCTAGGTACGGGTTTGGTTGTTTACCGTGATGAGGAATGTGGTTGACCAAGAAGGAATTTTGTCCCTCATTAAGTTGAGAGATTTTTAACTGGCGCCCTCGATGAGTCTATCCAAGGAATGTGTGGCCACATAGGGTAATGGGACTAACTCAAGGAATCGAGAAAGTTATGGTTTGGATTAAGGATGACTTTCTCGTGCCTTATCCATGACCAAAATATCGTGTGACAATAGGGATTATGACAAGGTGATACTAAGGTTAAGTTGTTGGCGTTGGAACGATAACTCACGTGTTTTGGGTAGTCGTGATAGCTTGCTAGAGTCCGCTCTCGATTTGTGAGTCATAGATATGGCTTGCTGCCAACTTCACGTGAGGCCTGCTGGGTCACACACGAGCAGGATCAAGATACCATAATGGGACACGAATTAGGGTTTAATTCGTGAGTCACTTTAGTGACACAATTTAAGACATAGTTGAATGTCTAGGACATGAAGTCTTGTCTTAAATAAAATCTACATTTGTGATATTTAAATTTGTTAGACAAGTTTAAATATATTAATTGTTAAATAGTTAATTTGATTAATCTATTTACAATTGAATTCTTGTTTAAAATATTATGGAATAATAAATTGAATAAGCTTCCTAAAAGTTAGGGGATTATTGAATTATTAAATTCTTTAATATTGGATAACAAGAGAGAGAGGGTGGCGCCTCTTTCTTGATTTTAATTAATAAAAATGTTTTGTTAATTTAAATCAAGATTTGAATTTGAATTCAAGATTTGATTTTGATTTCAAGATTCAAGTTTGAATTAAAATATTAGGGTAATATTTTAATTCAATATTGTTAGGAAAATTAATAAGTTGGTTATAACTTCCTAAGATTTAGGGTTGTTATTTTAATTATTAAATTCCTAGATATATATAGGGAGGATGGCGCATGGATTGAATCCAAGGGGGCAAGATTTGATCTTGCATTTTAGATTTCAAGATTGCATTTTGAATTTTAAATAAAGATATTAATGTAATATTTTAATTAAGAATTCAAATCCTCATGACTCATTCCAACCAATAGGAATTGGGCATTCAAGATTTAGTTTTCAAGATTTGATCTTGAATTTTAAATTTAAATTTGCTTTTATTTTTGAATTATAATATTAGTGTAATATCATAATCAAGATTTGGGGAATCCTTATTTTCTTTATTATAATTCCTTATTTTCATGAGTTAGGGAAAACATTTTCTCTATTTAAAGAGACATGCACAAGTCGACTTCAACCCCCTTTTAGTGAGAATAAAAATTCGACTTTTATAGAAAGAGAAGAAAAAGTCGACCTAAACCTAAAAGGTTTAGGGTTTGAGTTGTGTGTCAGATTTTGTGCGCCACTTCCCTGGAGTTTTCAAGAACCGTTCTTGAAAACTCAAGATTCGTAGATTGGGTTCCCGCATTCTGTTGGAGAAGAGTTTGGAGGCTAGCACCTGGGTGTCTGCCAAACTGTTCGTGTGGATCACCAGCAGAGGAAGAACACGAGTTCGTGGCTTCTTGGATTCGCGAGTTTAAAGCAACCGATCGATTTAGGTATACATCTTTCCTTTTCTAGTATAAATACATTTAGTGGATCCAGGAAGGAAATTATAGGGTTATGCAAAAATTTTAATTTTTACTCTTTTCCGTTGCGCTCGCTCTATAATTTCCCAACACCAACTTGGCAAGAAAATCAAAGTCCTTCGATCCGATCGAGGAGGCAAGTATTTGAGCCAAGAGTTTATGGATCATCTTAGAAGTTGTGGGATAGTCTCACAACTTACCCCTCCTGGAACTCCACAGTGGAATGGTGTTTCTGAGAGGAGGAATCGGACTTTATTAGATATGGTTCGATATATGATGAGTCAGGCTGATCTTCTGCCATCCTTTTGGGGGCATGCTCTAGAAACTGCTGCGTTCACACTTAACCGTGTTCCGTCTAAGGCAGTTGAGAAGACACCATATGAGATATGGACTGGGAAGAGGCCCAGTTTGTCTTACCTCAAGGTTTGCGGATGTGAAGTTTATGTTAAGCAACATCCTAACGATAAACTATCTCCCAAATCTCTAAAGTGTTTGTTTGTGGGATGCCCCAAGGAAACAAGAGGGTATTATGTCTACTACCCATCTGACAACAAAGTGTTTGTAGTAACAAATGGATTCTTTCTAGAAAAGGATTTTGTCTCCAAAAGAGATAGTGGGAGTAAGATAGATCTTGAAGAGGTTCAAGATCCACAAGAAACTCTAGAGGCACAGACAGAAACTAGAGAAGAGCCACAAGACGTTGTGGAAGCTCCTCTTGTAGCACAAGGACCACGAAGGTCTGATAGAACAAGTTATCAACCTCAAAGATATGGATTTTTGATGACTGAGAACAAGGATGTGTTGCTCATGGAGCGTGGTGAGCTACCACCTATCAAGAAGCTTTTGTGGGTCCCAACTCTGAAAAATTGGTTGAAGCCATGAAGGCAGAGATGCAATCCATGTACGACAACAAGGTATGGACCTTAGTCGATCCAACTAAAGGTGTAAAAGCCGTAGGGTGCATGTGGGTTTTCAAAGAGAAAACCGACATGGATGGCAACGTTAATGTCTTTAAGGCCAGGCTAGTTGCAAAGGGGTCCACTCAACGTCATGGTATTGACTATGATGAAACGTTTTCCCCAGTTGCAATGGCCAAGTCCATATTATGACTATAAGATTTGGCAAATGGATGTCAAAACAGCGTTCCTCAATGGAAGGCTGCCCGATGAGCCTTGTGGTTACAAGAAGGTTAGTGGGAGCACAATTGTGTTTATGTCGATGAGATATTGCTCATTGGAAATGATGTCTCTGTTGGGAATTCAGGGCGCCAAACGCAGCGGAAGCAGGAAAAATAAATTAAAAAAACTTTAAACTTAAACGCGCCAGGCCTAGAATTCCCGAACGGATCCGCTAGCTGAATTTAAAACTTTTAGATAGTGGTATACCTCACGAGTTCCAATCGGTTTGGTTGTACGGGGCGTGTCCAAGAAGTCCAAGTGACGCGTCCTTCCTCCGCCGGTGATCCACACGAACAGTTTTGGAGATGCCTAGGTGCTAGCCTCCTTCACTTCTCCAAGTGAATCAGGGACCTTTATCTACGGTGTTCTTTAATTCAAGAACTCTTCTTGAATTCTCCAAAAACTAGATGGCGCCTATGATCAAGAATCCAAGTCTTGATCCCACACAACATTGTCACACAAACCCTAAACTCCTTTAGAGTTGTGCGCCACTTTCTCTATCTAGGAAACTAAGGTTGCGTTTTTCTCTCTCCTCCCCAAGAGCAAAAATCGAATTTTTCCCTTGTGAAAAGCTGGGCTAAAGTCGACTTAGGCTTTTCTATTTATAGGGTTTGGGGACTTTGATAATTATAATTAGGGAATCCCTAAATTATAGGATTATCAATTTATAAAATTATGAGATCTCCGTATCATAATTTTAGGACTTGAATTCCTAATTAAAATATTACCATAATATTTCAATTTCAATTCAAATGAAATCTTTGAGAATCAAATTGGGAGATCAAATCTTCCAAGATACTCCCAAGTCATGCGCCTCCCCTATTCCAAATTTGTTGGAATTTAATAAATCAAAATAACAATCCTAACTTTTAGGAAGTTATAACTAACTTGTTATTTTCCAACAATATTGAATTAAAGTATTACCTTAATATCTTTAACTCAATGTTTTTGAACCTTGAATTCTAATTCATTATTGAATTAAAATATTATACTAATATCTTTAATCCAATTTGAACCTAGAATTCGAATTCCCCATAAATTTTGAATTAAAATATTACCTTAATATTTTTAATTCAATCATTTGAAATCTAGATCAAATCTATGAATTCAAATTCAAGCCATGATTTTAATTAACAAAACATTTTTATTAATTAAA
>QANZ01007649.1:47382-64026 GCA_003254925.1 Chamaecrista fasciculata
TGTGCAATTTTAACATGCCTCTTTCTTGAATTTAGGCCCATTATCAATAATTATAAAATTCAAGAATCATATTCAAGAATTTAATTATTGATCTGAAAACTTTATAAAATTCATAATTTTAAAAAAATTTCAGCCAACCCTTTTATAATTATAATTAAAACAATTTTAACTATAATTATAAGGAATTTCGACTGTTGCCTAAAATTTCAAGAAAAATTTTAAATCAATCATATTGATTTCTTTATGTATCACATACATAAAATTTGCACCTTATTCGTTAATTCCAAAACGTTTGGTGGATCATTTTCGTAAAACAGCAACAAGCATGCCAATAGAAAAGCGGTAAAACATACATTACACATCACATGTATAATCACCAAAACCAATAGAGATCCAAGAATAGCGTGGCTCTGATACCACTGTTGGGAAATCGCCACGCATGTAAAGCAGCGGAAACGTGTATAAAACAAAATAATTTAAAACAAGCATAGCGATTTCTTTCCCAATAGATCCGCTATATGGATCTGTATCGGTATAAGGACAAGAATTTACCCAAGTCGATGGCTGTTCTTTGCGTTTACGAATTTGAGGAGTGCACTCCGAGTGTGCTCCCTCCACCGGTGATCCACACGAACAGTTTGGTAGATGCCTAGGTGCTAGCCACGTTCACTTCTCCAAGCAAACCGGGAGCCTTATCTACGGTATTCTTGGATTCGAGAACACTTCTCAAACTCCAAGATAAGATGGCGCCTATGATCAAGAGTGTGGTTCTTGATCTCACACACAACCTCAACTCACAAAACCTAAAACAATTCTAGGGTTTGCGCCACTTTCTCTCTCTAGAAAGACTAGGGTTGTTTTTCTCTCACAAACTTTCACCAAGACTCAAAACAATTTTGGACTTGTGAACTTTGCTAGCTAAAGTCGAAATTCCCAAGGTATGAGAGTGTCTCTCTTTTTCCTCAAGTCGACTTCTAGCTATATCTATATATAAGGTTTAGGCTTTGATAATTATAATTAGGGTTTCCCAAAATTATATAATTATCAAATTATTAAATCATGAGATTACACTAATATCATGATTTTAGGACTTGAATTCCTAATTATAATATTACCTTAATATTATAATTTGGATCCAAATGCAATCTTGGAGAATCAATTTGGAAGATCAAATCTTCCCAAAAGGATCCTCTCCCATGCGCCAAGTCCAATCAAAAATTTGTTGGAATTTAATAAACTAAAATAACAAACCTAACAATTAGGTAGTTATAACTAATTTGTTATTTTCCAACAATATTGATTTAAGATATTACCATAATATCTTAAGTCAATCTTCAAATTCGAATTTTAAGTCTTTTATTGAATTAAAATATTACATTAATGTTTAAATTCAAATAGACCTAAAATTTCGACTTTCACCTATATATATATATTACTATTGAATTAAAATATTGAACTAATATCTAATTCAATCATTTGAAATCTAGATCAAATCTGTTCAAATTTCAAATCTTCAAGCCATATATTTAATTAATAAAACATTTCCATTAATTAAAATAGACCCATAGGAGGTGCCATCTTCCTCCCTATTTATCCTAATATTAGTGACTTTAATAAATCAATAATTTCCTAACTTTTAGGAAACTTATTTAATTTATTTATTCCTAATATTATAAATAGGAATATAATTATAAATAGCATAATCACATTATCTATTTAATAATTATCATCTATATATATATATTTAAATTTGTCCCACAAATCTAAATATCATATATCTGTAGATATTTATTTAAGACAATATTTCCTGTCTTAGACAGTCAATTATGTCTTAAACGGTGTCACTAATGTGACCCACGAATTAACCCTAATTCGTGTCCCGATGTGGCATCTTGATCCTGCTCGTGTGTGAACCAGTAGGCCCCACGTGAAGTTGGCAGCAAGTCATCCCCATGGCTTACAAGTCGAGAGCGGACACTAGCAAGCCATCACGACTACCCAAAACACGTGAGTTATCGTTTAACGCCGAAACGACTTAACCTCAGTACCACCTTGTCTAATTCCCTTTTTGTCCTACGATATTTCGATAATGGATCAGGCATGGGAAGGTCATCCAAAATCCATACCTCCAACTTTCAACTTTCTCGATTCCTTGAGTAAGTCCCAATTTTCAGTGTGGCCACACATTCCTTGGACAGACTCATCGAGGGGCCCAGTAAAATATCTCCCATCTCCATGAGGGACAAAATTCCTTCTTGGTCAACCATATTCCTCAGCACGGTAATCAACCAAACCCGTACTTAGCCCTTATGGCTACCCTGCTACGGGTAACGTTAGACAAAGCCAAAGTCTGACAACTACAACGCCGGAATGATGAAGACCTCAGGTCTTGAGGGCATCGTGACAGGTGTACTAGGAGAAACTAGCTAATGACTAAAACCATGTAGGATTCTCCGGGTCAGTCCAGCAACTCGTAACTCCTTACGTAATTGCACCATGACTCTCGTGACAGCATCTAGTGCATGCATCCCTATGCACCGAGGTCATGTTGGTCTTAGTTCAATTCAAGTTCCCACTCGAATGATCGACCAGGGACAATTTTAGATTAATTATCTTATAATTAATCATGGACTGTTATCACAGTAAACATGCTAATAATGTGACAACCATTAATTTATCTCTATAAATTAATTGATATGTTCACAACATATCTATGAGATGATTGGCCCTAGGGCACAATCTCCATCAAACTCCCACTTGCACTAGGTACAATCATTAATCAAACTGTTCCTAACACTTAGGAACATCCATTAATGTGTCTAATTCCCACTTGACATTACATAATACTTATGTAAGACCTGTGCTGGGGTTTCTTTCAGAGGATTTGGCAAAATATCCTCGGCTGCTATGTTCATCATATCTTAATATCACCATCTCTAGGTGATCTTGTCTGAGTGCTTATCACTGTCGGAACATCAGTGGGGAACTCCTTCCCTCTTGGTGTCTTCCTGTCTTTCAGGGTGACCACCAAGTGTACTTCAGACACTTGTTTTATAGTCTGCGTCTCCACGCGACTAACCCATTCTTTGTAGAATCAGCAATCGTACTCTGCTTGGAACCATTCCAACTTTTACGATTACTACGTTCAGGGAATACATTTCAACTGCGATCAATCTTGGTTGGCTTGAATAATGGGCTTTGTGTAACACTTTACACTAATTCTACCATGAACCAAGAATTTGTCCTTAGTGCTTCCCAAGTACTTAAGGACCTTTAATGACAGCTTCCCGGGGACCTCAACAGGGTCACAGCTCGTCATTCATAGAGCAAAAGACATATTGAGTCTAGTACAGCATGATGGATCTTGATGCCGAAGCATAAGCGATGCCATTCATGTGTCCTTGCTCATCATGTGTTTCAGGAAACACTGACTCTTTCTAAGGACCAAAACTTGATTCATCGGCATGAATCTCTTCTTGGAATCTCGCATACTGAACTCCTTCAGTATCTCATTCCAAGAACGTACTTTTGGCTCAATTCAAGAAGTCTCCAATATCTATCACCATAGATTCTTGTTGCCTACACCATAGGCCACTTCTTACCTTCATCGAGAGTGATTTACTCATCCAAGATTCACAATCTTAAGATAGTAAATTCCTTTTCGACTAGCCATATGTCGATGACACATGGCACCAAGAACACAATCGTGCTCCCACTAACCTTCTTGTAAACACAGGACCCATCAAAGTTTTTCAAGGAGCCAAACTCTTTTGACGTCTTCACCAAAACAATGACAAAAGATTCTTTATAGGTGGCGGGCTCACCACGCTCCTAGAGCAACACATTCCTGCTCTCAATAACCAAAGATCCCTATCTTTGAAACTGAGAACGTGTTCTATCAGAACTTTGTTGTCCTTCTGTTTAGAGGAGCTTCCACAACTCCTTGCGGATCTTCTCTAATTTTCGTCTGCGCCACTCAAGTGTCTTGTGGATCTTGAACTCCTTCAAGATTCATCTCACTCCCACTGTTTCTTTTGGAAACAAAGAATCCCTTTCTAAAAGGTATTCATCTCTGACTTACAAACCCTTTTGTAATCAGGTGGGTAGTTTGACTTGATACCCCTTACGCGTTCTCTTAGGGTATCCCATAAGCACATTCTTGAGGGTTTTGAAGACAATTTATAATCTGTCCTTGGCTTATTATAAACTTTGAAGTCCTCAAAGTTGAGACAAATCATTTATGGGACCCTTCCCATACCATGTCACATATGGCGTCTCTTCGACGAAATGGTTAAGTGTGAAGTCAACAGCTTCTAGAGCACACCCTTTAGAGGTTGGCAGAAAGATCAATTAGATTCATCATAGATCAAACCTTATCCCATAGGGTTTGATACTTTTCCTCAAAACACTATCCACTATGGGGTTTTAGGAAGAGTAAGTTGTGATACCATCTCACAGCTTCTAAGATGATTAAACTATTTCTTGACTCAAATCGTTGTTCCCTCGATCAAATCGAGTAACTTGATTTTCTTGTCAAGTTATTTCTCTACTTCTCTTTGAAATCTCTATTTCAAAAGATCTCTTGACTTGTGTTTCAAGAAGGTAGCCGTAGTTCTACCCTTTTGAAGCAGTCTGTAAGAGCTTATTTACTTTTAGCTTAAATACTTATGGGTCTACATACATCAACTATGTATATTTCCCACTAAGTCAGACATTCTATTACTGTGAACAGTAGATGAATGCCTTTTGTCATTTTTCCATCTTTAAACAAGACTTGCAAGCATCATATGATTCATAATCATGTGAGCTTTAGAAGTTCATCTATATGAAGCTTCCCAAGGCCTTTCTCGTTTGCATGGTCAAAACGACATTTGCCAAAAGTGTATAGGATTAGATTCGCTAATCTTAATCCCCTTTTTGTATCAATGTTATGAATATTGTTATTGTTTCTAATTTAAGACATAATGGTTTTGCAAATCACATAAGCAAACAACATTACTTTATTAAAGAAGAAACCAATTTCTTTAAATGTTTACACATAAAATCTTCCTTATCTCTATAAGGAGAAAATAATGTTCAAAACTTTAAAGAATTAACAATAAACTAGCCCTAGGGGCTATCCAAGCTCTCATGGTCCTTCAGTAGCATTGGCAGCAACCTTTGCTCCATTGTCCACTTCCAGGTCCATATCGCTCACGTCCTCGTTTTCTACTGTCTCTGTAGACCCTGCACATCAAATGTGAGAACCACATATCGTATCCAATACTTTAGTGGTTAAGTAGAAAAGAAGGTTAACAAAGATACTTTAAGTAGAGGCTTGAACGCACTTCTTCTTCTTTTGATCTTCCCAGTAGTATTTGCACTTTCTCATCGCATGTCCTGACACTTGACAGAAAGAACAGAATACTTCCTCTGAGGGCTTTGCCTTCTTGGCAGGTGATTGATTAGGGTCGTCCTCTGGCTTGGTCTCACCATCCAGCTCGATTCCCTTCATCTTTTCTTTTCCCTTCAATTTCCTTTCCCTCTTCTGAATCAGGGATGCCTCAACTGACTTGAGCATTCCATGCAACTCAGAAACTGTCTTCTCTGTTCCTCTCCTATAGTAGCTTCTGACAAACGAGTCATAGCTCTTAGGCAGTGAGCACAGGATTATGCCTGCGGCAATCTCAGGTTGAACAGGGAATCCCAGCCTTTCAAGATGATCTAGGTACCCTCTCATGTGAGTGACATGGTAACCAACGGAATCACCTTCAGCCATTTTGCAAGACATAAGAGCTTTAGTGGTCTCATATCTATCTTGTCTGATTTGATAACGGAACATTTCCTTGAGACGCATAATCATCTCATATGACATCAATGTATCCAAGCCCTCATGGAGCTCTGGAATCATTGTGTCTATCATCAGACAAGTGACCTCCAGCGAGTCGTCGAAGTGCTTCTCATAAGCCCTCCACTCAGCCCCTGGAGCGCCCTTGGCAGGCTCTTTAGGGATAGGTTTCTCTAGAACGTACAGTCTCCTCTCGTGGGTGAGAACAATTCTCAGATTACGAAACCAGTCGAGGAAGTTCGTCCTAGTCAGCTTATCCTTCTCAAGGATAGGTCGCAGTGAAAAAGTTGAACTACTAGTTGCCATTTGATTCTATAATTTTCATAGATATGAATTTTGATTAGCAGAAATATATGTCCACCATTTTATAAAACCCAGTAAAATTTTTATTGGTGGCTAAGACCCATATTTCACCAAAATTTACCATCGCTGAGGGCGATCATGCACCTTTTGGCTATTTAGGTAGGTAACTCTTTACCAATCACATCATATGTGACTCTTAGATCCTTATGGGACTGTATCATCATATGATACTTATTATGGCATGTTTATCCCATCTAATGCCTTGAGGTCCAAAACCGTTTTGATAACCCCATTAAGTCACACAATAAAAATTGTGAATGGCTAGGCTCAAAACAACGAGGCCGAAGCTTTAATCCCCATATCATCGAGGCCCTACCAAACACGTGTCGCTGAGGGCGATCACCGCATCTAGTATGCCAAGACTTCAACGAGGCGTCGCGTTGAGTCTCCCATTCACCCGTGTGTCCTCAAGGTCAAGATAGATACGTGTCGCTGAGGGCGATCACCGCTCTATGATGAACAAGATTTCCACAAGGTGCTTTATTGATGGCATTAAAACTTAAGATTTTCTAAAAGGGTTAAATTTTCTAAAATCGTTCCGTTTTGTAGTTTAATTCTAAAACTCCTTTTAAAATTAAACGAGTAATGTCACATGTTTATTTCCCCATGTATCACATACATATAAACATGTGCATGGATCTTGCATCATATGCAAAATCCCACGCGCGTATCGTATACGTTGTTGTAGCGTTTAAATTAAAAGCATGTTAAAATCGCGTCCTAAACATACATCTAGCGCTTTGCATCACATACAATGCTAAAATGTAAAACAGACATATATCGTGTTTAGATATGGCCCACCTATCCTAACAATTCTCCCAAGCCAATGAGAGAATTTTTCTAAAAAGAAACGTAAAATTACAAGAGAGTAAACCCCAGTTACATTGAGGTATAAACTGAAAAGTAAAATTACATCGGATAGAGGGAGACGACACGCAGGCCGTATACACCAAAAACCTAGAGCCATATCCAACACCACACAATTACATATATGAACAATTCATACAATTATGTCAAACACGATATATCAAAGACACATATCAAAACCAATTTTGTATTGTGTTTAACTAGGATTGTGCAATTTTAACATGCCTCTTTCTTGAATTTAGGCCCATTATCAATAATTATAAAATTCAAGAATCATATTCAAGAATTTAATTATTGATCTGAAAACTTTATAAAATTCATAATTTTAAAAAAATTTCAGCCACCCCCTTTATAATCATAATTAAAACATTTTAATCATAATTATATGGAATTTCGACTTATGCCTAAAATTTCAAGAAAAACTTTAAATCAATCATATTGATTTCTTTATGTATCACATACATAAAATTCGCACCTTTACATTAATTCCAAAACCTTTTGGTGGATCTTTTTCGCAAAACAACAACAAGCATGCCAATTGAAAAGCGGTAAAACATACATTACACATCACATGTATAATCACCAAAACCAATACAGATCCAAGAATAACCTGCTCTGATACCACTGTTGGGAAATCGCCATGCACACAACGCAGCGGAACCGGATATAAAATTAAAAAATTTAAACCAAAATAAGGCACATAGCAATTTCTTTCCCAATGAATCCGCTATATGGATCTGTATCAGTATAAGGACAAGAATTTACCCAAATCGATCGGCAGTTCTTTGTGTTTACAAATGTGAGGAGTCCACTCCGAGTGTGCTTCCTCCACCGGTGATCCACACGAACAGTTTGGTAGATGCCTAGGTGCTAGCCTCTTTCACTTCTCCAAGTGAACCGGGAGCCTTATCTACGGTGTTCTTGGATTCAAGAACAATTCTCGAACTCCAAGACTTGATGGCGCCTATGATCAAGAATCCTATCCTTGGTCTCACACAACCTTAACACACAAACCCTAAAACACTTTTAGGTCTATGCGCCACTTTCTCTCTCTAGAAACTAGGTTGGTGTTTTCTCTCTCACTCTTTCACCAAGACTCAAAACAATTTTGATCTTGTGAAAAACTAGCTAAAGTCGAAATTCCAAGTGTGTAGGTATGAGGCATGAAAGTCGACTTTGCTCTTATGTATATATAGGGTTTAAGGTTTTGATAATTATAATTAGGGTTTCCCAAAATTATATGATTATCAAATTATTAAATTATGAGATTACACTAATATCATAATTTTAGGACTTGAATTCCTAATTATAATATTACCTTAATATCATAATTTGGATCCAAATGCAATCTTGGAGAATCAATTTGGAAGATCAAATCTTCCCAAAAGATTCTACCTCCATGCGCCTAGTCCCCATCATTTTGTTGGAATTTAATAAATCAAAATAACAAACCTAACTCTTAGGTAGTTATAACTAATTTGTTATTTGCCAACAATATTGATTTAAGATATTACCATAATATCTTAAGTCAATCTTTTAAGTCTTGAATTTTAGTCTTTATTGAATTAAAATATTACACTAATATTTAAATCCAATCTTAGGCCAAAATTCGACTGTCACCTATATATATATTATTGAATTAAAATATCACCTTAATATATTTAATTCAATCATTTGAAATCTAGATCAAATCTATTCAAATTTCAAATCTTCAAGCCATGACTTTAATTAATAAGACATTTCTATTAATTAAAATGGGCTAGTGTTAGGCGCCAACCTCATCCCTATTTATCCTAATATTAGTGAATTTAATAAATAAATAATTTCCTAACCTTTAGGAAACTTATTTAATTTATTTATTCCCAATATTATAAATAGGAATATAATTATAAATAGCATAATCACATTATCTATTTAATAATTATCATCTATATATATATATATATTTAAATTTGTCCCACAAATCTAAATATCATATATCTGTAGATATTTATTTAAGACAATATTTCCTGTCCCAGACAGTCAATTATGTCTTAAACGGTGTCACCCAAGTGACTCACGAATTAACCCTAATTCGTGCCCAGATGTGGCATCTTGATCCTGCTCGTGTGTGACCCAACAGGCCCCACGTGAAGTTGGCAGCAAGTCATCCCCATGACTTATAAGTCGAGAGCGGACTCTAGCAAGCCATCACGACTACCCAAAACACGTGAGTTATCGTTTAACGCCGAAACGACTTAACCTCAGTACCACCTTGTCAAGTTCCCTTTTTGTCCTACGATATTTCGGTTATGGATCAGGCATGGGAAAGTCATCCAAAATCCATACCTCAACTTTCTCGATTCCTTGAGTAAGTCCCAATTTCTAGTGTGGCCAGACATTCCTTGGACAGACTCATCGAGGGGCCCAGTAAAATATCTCCCATCTCTATGAGGGACAAAATTCCATCTTGGTCAACCATATTCCTCAGCACGATAATCAACCAAACCCGTACTTAGCCCTTATGGCTACCCTGCTACGGGTAACGTTAGACTAAGCCAAAGTTTGACAACTACAACGCCGGAATAATGAAGACCTCAGGTCTTGAGGGCATCATGACAGGTGTACCAGGAGAAACTAGCTAATGACTAAAACCATGTAGGATTCTCCAGGTCAGTCCAGCAACTCGTAACTCCTTACGTAATTGCACCATGACTCTCGTACCAGCATCTAGTGCATGCTTCCCTATGCACCGAGGTCATGTTGGTCTTAGTTCATTTCAAGTTCCCACTTGAATGATCGACCAGGGACAGTTTAGATTAATTATCCTATAATTAATCACGGACTGTTATCACAGTAAACATGCTAATAATGTGATAACCATTAATTTATCTCTACAAATTAATTGATATGTTCACAACATATCTATAAGATGATTGGCCCTAGGGCACAATCTCCATCACACGAAGCCTGTTGAAATCCTGGTTCTTTAAATGCGGTGATCGCCCTCAGCGACACGTATTTAGTTGGGCCTTGATGATATAGGATTGGGCCTCGGCCTCGTTGTTTTGAACCTAACCATTCACATGTTTTACCGTGTGACTTAATGGGGTTATCAAAACGGTTTTGGACCTCAAGGCAATAGATGGGATAAACATGCCATAATAAGTATCATGTGATGATACAGTCCCATAAGGATCTAAGAGTCACATGGTGATGTGATTGGTAAGGAGTTACCTACCTAAATAGCCAAAGAATGCATGATCGCCCTCAGCGACGGTAAACTTTGGTGAAATATGGATCTTAGCCACTAATAATAAATTTCACTGAGTTTTATAAAATGGTGGATATAATTTTATTTTTCCAGCTAATTAAAACTTTTCATATCTAATTGTAGAATCAAATGGCAACGAACGTTCAAACACTATCACTGCGATCTGTCCTTGAGAAGGACAGTTGACTGGGACTAACTTTCTCGACTGGTACCGAAATCTAAGAATTGTTCTCACCCAGGAGAGAAAGCTCTATGTACTAGAGAACCCCATCCCTGAACAGCCTGCTGCAAACGATCCAAGAGCACAGATAGATGCTTACGAGAAGCATCAAAGTGACTCTGTGGACGTTGCCTGTCTTATGCTGGTTACCATGGTTCTTGAGATCCAAAAGAACTTGGAGAACATGGGGGCATACGAGATGATGACACATCTCAGGGAAATGTTCCAAGTACAGGCAAGGTAAGAGAGATTTGAGACAACAAAGGCTCTATACTCTTGCAAGATGGCAGAAGGTGGATCTGTCAGTGGCCACGTCTTGAAGATGAAGGGGTACGTAGATCACCTTGCCAGGCTGGGTTTTCCCATTGTGCCGGAGCTAGCGACGGATTTGATCCTTAATTCGCTACCTAGAAGTTATGACCAGTTCGTCTTAAACTTTAACATGAATGGCATGGAGAAGATCGTTTCTGAACTGCATGGGATGCTAAAGACTGCTGAGGCATCTATTAAGAAGGCGCCTAGCACTGTCTTACTAGTTCAGAACAAGGGAAAGGGTAGGGGAAAAGGAAAGAGGAAGGGAGACGCCGAGGTTGGTGGGACCAAGCCTGCGGCTAAGCCTAACCCGCCGCCTGCCAAGAAGGCAAAGCCCAATAAGGATACAGTCTGTTTCTTCTGCCAGAAGCCGGGACACTGGAAGAGAAACTGTAAGCTGTACATGGAAGATCTGAAGAAGAAGAAGAGCGAAGCCTCTACTTCAGGTATCTTTGTTATAGGCATTCACTTGTCTACTCCTACCACTTGGGTATTGGATACTGCTTGTGGTTCTCACATATGTACTAATGTGCAGGGGTTGAGAAGAAGTAGAAAGCCGAGCAGAGGCGAGGTGGACCTACGTGTGGGCAATGGAGCAAGGGTTGTTGCTGTTGCTGTAGGAACATACGAGCTAGTTTTGCCCACTGGGCTTGTTTTGTTATTAAACAATTGTTATTATGTACCATCTCTTAGTTCTAACATTATATCGCTTTCTTATTTGGATAAGGAAGGATTTATTTGCATGATTGGAAATGGTAGATGTTCAATTTATAAGAATGATGTGTTATATGCTTATGGTGATCTGCATGATAACCACTATATCTTGAAATTTGAACAAAGACATAATAACGAAATCTATAACATCGAAACGAAAAGGATTAAGGTTGGAGAATCTAATCCTACATACCTTTGGCATTGTCGTTTAGGCCATATAAACGTGAAACGCCTAGAGAAGCTCCATAAAGATGGACTTTTAAGCCCATTTGATTTTGAATCATCTGATGCTTGCGAATCTTGTCTACTTGGTAAAATGACAAAGGCGCCTTTCACTGGTCACAATGAAAGGGCATCTGACTTGTTGGGGATCATACATAGTGATGTATGTGGACCCATGAGTATCAGTGCTAGAGGAGGTTACTCCTACTTCATTACGTTTACTGACGACTTCAGTAGATATGGGTATGTCTACCTGATGAAGCACAAGTCAGAGTCTTTTGAAATGTTCAAGATATTTCAGAATGAAGTTGAGAACCAGCTTGACAAGAAAATCAAGATCCTACGATCTAATCGAGGAGGCGAGTATTTGAGTCAAGAATTCACTGATCATCGTAGTAATTGTGGGATAGTCTCACAACTTACTCCACCTGGAACACCATAGTGGAATGGTGTGTCTGAGAGGAGGAATCGAACTCTATTGGATATGGTTCGATCTATGATGAGTCAAACTGATCTTCCGCCATCCTTTTGGGGGTACGCTTTAGAAGCTGCCGCTTTCACACTTAATCGTGTTCCGTCTAAGGCAGTTGAGAAGACACCATATGAGATATGGAAAGGGAGGAGTCCCGATTTGTCTTATCTCAAAGCTTGGGGATGTGAGGTTTACGTTAAGCAACAAGCTAACGATAAACTGTCAGCCAAATCCCTCAAGTGCTTGTTTGTAGGATACCCCAAGGAAACAAGTGGATACTATGTTTACTGCCCAGTTGACAACAAAGTGTTTGTAGTCAGAAGTTGATTCTTCTTGGAGAAGGATCTAGTTTCCAAAAGAAATAGTGGGAGTAAGGTGGATCTTGAAGAAGTTCAGAGTCCACAAGGCACTTCAGAGGCACAGACGGAAACTGGAGAAGTTCCACAAGACGTTGTGGAAGCTCCTCCACAAACACAAGGACCACGAAGGTCTGATAGAACACGTTTTCAGCCAGAGATATATTACGGATTTCTCGTGACCGAAAACAGGGATGTGTTGCTCATAGAGCATGGTGAACCCACCACCTATCAAGAGGCCATCGTAGATCCCAACTTTGAGAAATGGGTTGAAGCCATAAAGGCTGAAATGCAATCTATGTACGATAACAAGGTATGGACCTTGGTCGCTCCACCCGAAGGGGTAAAACCCGTAGGGTGCAAGTGGGTTTTCAAAGAGAAAACAGACATGGATGGCAATGTCAACATCTTCAAGGCGAGGCTAGTTGAGAAGGGATTTACGCAACGTCATGGTATAGACTATGACGAAACGTTTTCGCTTGTTGCAATGGCCAAGTCCATTAGGATCCTCCTTGCCATAGCCGCATATTATGACTATGAGATATGGCAAATGGATGTCAAAACAACGTTCCTTAACGGAAGGCTGCCCGAGGATGTGGATATGATACAACCCGAGGGGTTTGTATGTCCTGAGGCACCAGACATGGTATGCAAGCTTCAGAGATCCATTTATGGATTGAAGCAAGCATCAAGGAGTTGGAATCACCGTTTTGACGAAGTAGTCAAAGAGTTTGGCTTCTTACAAAACCCTGACGAACCTTGTGTTTACAAGAAGGTTAGTGGGAGTACTATAGTATTTGACCGCACCCGTCGTTAGGTGACCAAAAATACCGGAATTAATGCACTATAGTGGTGCAATCCGAGTCGATCTCTCGAGGAACTTTTGTGCAAGGTTTAGTTGGAAAAGATACCAAGTTATCACCAATCGGGTAAAAGCGAAGAAAATTTGTTCTTTGAGCTACAACTTATTCCACAAACAAAGACATGATCATATATGCAATAAGAAACATGAAAGGTGTGCAAAGGAATAACAAATTCAAAAACGAGAGGAGTTAGAAATTCTTCTCTTTTTGGAGCAAGTTGTGGTAGCACTAGAGATTGAAGTGCTAAGGTTGATTCTTCCTTATCTTCTTTAGGTGCCAACACCATGGAGTCCGTGGAAACTTCAGCTGTTTTCCAAGATTTGAGCAATGAACTCTGCATTGGTGCAAGCCCTTCATCAATCTCTAAACTACCCGAACAAGGCCCATCGGCCCCACAGGTGCAACTAGACACAGGTAGAGGAGTAGATAAAGTGGACTCATCGCATGCAAGGGGGTCAAAGTTATGCATCACAAGTTGAGCTTGCATACTAGAAGTCTCCTCAACACATTGTTGCTCTTCTTCTTCTTCTTCTTCTTCTTCTTCTTCTTCTTCTTCTTCTTCTTCTTCTTGTTCTTCCAAGTACATTCTTGATTTAGCAATTTCAGCTTCATCAAATGTATGTATAACAAGCCATTGAACAACTTGTTCATAATGTTCATCATCATTACACTCACCAAAGCATTCAATGAAGTTGAACAACGGATCATTACTAGGAGAAGAAGGTGAAGGAGTGGTGACATGAGAAGACATATCATCAATAATAATAATTTCATCCTCATCTTCGCTGTCCTCCTCAATTGATGGCTCATGAACCATATCTTCTTGCTCACTCAAGCCTTGTGCGGGTTCTAAGATGAAATCTTGTAGATGTTGTTCCTCTAATCTCTCAAGTTGAGAATGAGTGGGCTCCACTGCTTGCTTAGGAGGTAGCATGAGGTCTTCCACAGATTTCTCTAGAGTTGAGTAACTTCCACTCATAGCTTGACATTCTTGAGTTAAACGCTCAAGCATTTGTTGCATTTCAACAACCTGTGAGTTCATCTCCACCATACCATTCGCAAAGACTTGTGAAATATCATCAACATTTGGCATTGGTGAGGGTTGGAATGAATTTGTCATGGATGGGAAGTTGGGGGTTTCAAAGTGACTTGGGGATTCCCACTGATAATTGGGAGCTCCATAATTGTACCCTTCATCCCTTTGGAAACTTTGTTGACAATTCCATCCAAAATTGGTGTTGGGAGAATGATTACCCACTTGATGATGCCCCAACAATTGTGGATTTGAAATTGGGAGAGCTCCATTAAGATGGAAACAATCACTAGCCGAGTGGAAACGACACCTGCAAAATGAGCAAGGAAGAGCAAACATATCCAGTGATTGTGGTCTAGGCGGGCACGGTGGAGCCTCTCTATATTGCATCTGATAACCATTGTCCCTATAGAGGGAAGAAGAATAAGGTTGCCCATGAGAAGAATCATAAAACCCATAAAAGGAATTATAAGAATTATAGGGGTCATAAGGAGAATGATGTCCTCTATCCATTCAAAATTAAGCAATAAAACTGAGAAAATATCCTCTTAAGCCTATTGTTAGCTTCACTTAAATTCCTTAGTCTTCTCTCTTTTCTTAGCTTCCTACAAGTTCTTTCAATCTTAGGATTCAAAAGATTTAGATGTTCCTTAAACTTCCTAAGCATGCAACACTAATTCAACACCAAAACAACAAGAATAATAAGAGCAAATGATGTCCTAGTATGTGTCAAAGTGTGAATGTATGATGCACAGAGGAAAAAGAAAGAGAAAAGGTCAAGAGAGAAGAAATTCGCTTAGTCCGGAAAAACAGCCGCGGCACCTTCCCACGGCGGGTTGGCGGCGGGTGTCTCTGGAAAAACAGCCGCGGACACCCTCTCACTGCAGGTTGGCGGCGGGTTTTCCTGCACAGCGAAAATCAGTGAAAACAGGCAAAAATGTGAGTTCCCAAGAAATTCTTTGAGCTACAACTTAAGAGGAATGGTTCTAAACAAGTTAAACAAATTAAAGACTCACTAAACACTAAAGAAAATACGAAACAAAACAAACAAAACAAAAATTGACTCCCTAAGACACGACAAAGGAAAACCCAATTCGTAAAAACTTGGCACAATCTACCGTTAAACTTTGGGAAAAGTTCCCCGGCAACGGCGCCAATTTGACCGCACCCGTCGTTAGGTGGCCAAAAATTCCGGAATTAATGCACTATAGTGGTGCAATCCGAGTCGATCTCTCGAGGAACTTTTGTGCAAGGTTTAGTTGGAAACGATACCAAGTTATCACCAATCGGGTAAAAGCGAAGAAAATTTGTTCTTTGATTGTTTGTCTAAGACCTAAAACAATAATTAAATAAAGCAATAATATTTTTGGGGTTTTTGATTAATAAGCAAAAGATAAACAAAAGTGATAAAAATAGATAAGACACTTATTGATGGAAACACCCAACAGAGGAATTGAATTCGGCCTTCCTAGCTTATAAAGATCGGAGTAATTACTTCACAAACCATTTACTAAAGTTGTCCACTACCGTTAAACATAGCAATTAACTCAATTATAAACATAACCAAGATAATCACTTCAATGAAGCTAATGGCGAGATAAAATCAAGAATTCACGCAACTCTATAACTCAGACCAAGTTATCAAAGAGAAACTTATCCCAATTATTAGTCAAACCAACTACAACGTATCCGAACGGATCATAATCAAGACAAGAATAATCAATACATATCAGAATCCAAAATCCAATCTCAAATTCATAATCAATATTAGAATTACAAGTTCTCTAACCAAGAAAAACTCAAACCCTAATATAAAACGATGAAAAGAGTAAAGTAAAACTCCCTAAGTGTAGAACCAAACTCGGGCCTCCTCCAATCCTCTTATGGGTGTGGAATCTAGCTTCTCATGGAGAGAGATTTGGCTTCAACAAGCCTCCTAGCCTCCAAGATAGCCATGGATGAAAGTGGAAGAAAAGAGGGGATGAAGGAGATGGTGTCAAGTGTGTCTCTAGGGTTCCTCCTGATGGAGATTGTGCCCTAGGGTCAATCATTTTATTTATGTGTTATTGTTTGAACATATATTTTTGATTAATTTATGGAGATAAATTATGTTGTTATCATATTATTAGCATGTTTACTATG
>QANZ01007650.1:0-44565 GCA_003254925.1 Chamaecrista fasciculata
CAAGTCCAATCTAGAAGTGCTAGACTTGGGACCTAGCCCAAAAGTGCCCCAACTGGACCGTGTTTTGTTCACCCCTACCTAAATATGTAATAATAAATGAGTTGACAATGGAGATAAAAAATTTTTATTCTTAATCATAAATTGAAAAATAATTGGTGATTGGTTTTTATCTCCAATTAATAATGATGAAAATTATGATAAAATCACATTTCAGAGATCAAAACAGAACAAATGTGAAATTTTGAGGACAAAAATGAACCAAAAATAGTTTTGATGACAAAAATAAAAGTTACCCCATAGTTTGAGGACCAAAAATGAGATTTTAACCTTAGTGCAAACTGGTGCCTAAAATGCAAGAGAGATCAATGACTAAGATATATACAATAAAAATCGACGGCTAAAATACATTGGAAACCGATGGCTAAGATTTGTGTTGGTTTGTGTTGGTTTAGTTTGGGCTGGCGGGTTGGTTGGTTTGAAAATTCCTAGCTCGTAGTGGTCAGTTTTAGGGGATGAAAGTTTATTTTTCCTTTTTTTTAACGGAAAAAATAGATGGAAAACGTTTGAGGGACCAACTGTGCCAAATTTTGAAAAATTGAGGGACCAACATGGAACGAAAAATAATTGAGAGATCAATTTAGAACATTAAGCATAATTGAGGGATCAAAATAAGATTTTGACCTATATATAATGAGAAGAAACTTTGTTCTCGCCAAAAAAAAGATACAAAAATATACATGACTTGGATTTTGGTGATTATTGCTACAGAGGGGAAGAAACTTAAAGGACCATTTCAGAAATTCTCTCCAAATAAATAAGACAAAAAGTCTATAATGTAGAGTTGGAAAATGCACATGATTGCCGTATTTACGTCGAAGGGAAAAGACTCTTTTGTGCCCTTAACGTTTGGGTTCAGTTTTAATTATACTCTTAACGTTTGTTTTGTGGCAGTTATGCCCCCAATGTGAAACGTTGGTGTTAATTATACCCTAACTTCAAATTTTTTTGGGCCAAAGTCCTATTCTGGTTCCTTAAATTTGCTCAAAGTTCCGTTTTGGACCCTCAAGTCTTTGGCGAACTTTCTGACGAGATACGCGGCGGCCCCGACAACTACGAAAACTCCTAATCCAAGGTTTTTTGACTTCATGAGTTCAATGACGGCCTCCATTTTGCGAAAAAGTGACTGGCAAGCCGTCGAAAAATTACATAGTCGTCGAAAAATTACACAATCGCTGAAAATCATATTTCTAGTCATTTGTTCGCAAAATAAAGGCTTCCATTGAACTCAGGAGGTAAAAAAACCTTGGATTAGGAGTTTTCGTAGTCATTGAGGCCGTTGTGTATCTCGTCAGAAAGTTGACCAAAGATTTGAGGGACCAAAACGGAACTTTGAGCAAACTTGAGGGACCAAAATAGAACTTTGGCCCAAAAAAATTGAGGTTAGGGTATAATTGACACCAACATTTCACATTGAGGGCATAATTAACACAAAAAATATGTTAAAGACATAATTACAACTGACGTCAAACGTTAGAAACACGAAAGGGTCTTTTACCTTACGTCAACAAAATAAATGAACGTACCTCTGATAAAAACAAATAAATATAGATTAAACATGCAATACAGTCCCTGAAAGATACGGTCGCTGACACTTTAGTCCCTGAAAGATATAAATGGTAGTTTTAGTCCCTGAAAGATGCATCGTTTGGACAATATAGTTCCTCCGTCACCAACAGTTAAATATGACTAACGGTGACTAATGGAAGACAGACTTAACGTGTCACATGAGGGTGGAAGATAGACTTAACGTGTCATATGAGAGTTTAACCGGCAAAATCAGTTGCACCGTTAGACGTTAGTCATATTTGACTGTTGGTGACGAAGGGACTATATTGTCCAAAAGTGCATCTTTCAGGGACTAAAGTATCAGCGACCGTATCTTTTAAGGACTAAAACTACCATTTACATCTTTTAGGGACTAAAGTGTCAATGAACATATCTTTCAGAGATTTTATTGCATGTTTTTTTTTCGTGAAAGGGTACCATATATTAAACAAACAACAAACACACGATCAACCTATGCCTCTTTGTCTTGGGGTGCTGATGCCCATACAGTCAGTCAAAAAATCAACAGATAAAGCAGAAGGTAATGTGTCCAAAATAACATAACCATTACAATGAAATAGAGGACTTTCCATACATCAAAATTCAAAAGTGTACGTACATATATTCTAAAGTAAATTAAAACAAAGAGAAAGATACTTACTGCTTAGTGCCTACGTAGTACGTACGTTGCATTAATTGAATGGCTCATACGTATTTATACAAAAGAGTATCAGGGAGAATAAAGATGGACATGTCAGTCACTCGAATGGGAAGAACAGTTGTATACCACAACTCGAAGAATAATAACTAATTGCTATACAAAAGACTAATCACTATATATACAAAATATTATTTACTCATAATATATCGGTTTTTTATTTTAATAATATAAAAAATATTTTATTTATTTCAATAATCAACCAACTTTATTATTTACCCAAATAGATTACAAGTCATACATATAATTTTAATTTGAGAATACCTACTTTTTGGTCCCTCAATTGTGACTGAGTCAATGATTTGGTCCCTCAATTGTGGGAAACTACAACTCAGTCCCTCAATTGTATACTTCCGTCTACGTTTTGGTCCCTCAGGTGTGGTCCGTCAGTTATAGAGCTGTTAAGTGATGATGTGTCACTGTTAAGTGCTTAGGTGGCAGTTAAATGCTGAGTTGGCATCCAAATAATATATTCCTACTCATTTTTCATTTTACACCTCATAAAAAGGACTTCCTATGCAACATATTATAACATTTCAATATCAAAACACAAAAAAAACCAAGGGCCATTATGAAATTTTCACACTCTCCTCTTCTCCATCTTCTTCTTCTTCAACTTCTCAACCTCCATCGTCATCGTTTCACCCAGATTCTGACGCCCAATATTCTCCTTGCTTTTCTTCTTCTTCTTCGAGTAGTCCTTCTTCGGAGAGCACAAGAAACAACCTATCTTTCGAGGAGGAGACGGCGATGATGATGCCGATGAATCCGGATTTTGTTTAGGTTTCGCCGTCGTCTTCACCTCCTTTTGCGGAATCGAGATTCAAGATCGGTGGGGAGAGCAGAGTCGGTGAAGCCAGAGCATTTGATGGCGGAGACTTGCTCCAAAACGCAAGGGTCTTGAGCTTGAGAGATGATGTCGTCGATGGCGACGGAGTCGTCGACATCGGAAAGATTTGAGAATTCGAACATTTCACAGAGTGAAAGAAGAAGAAGAAGAAGATGGTAGTGTGAAAAAATTGTAAATGTGTGAGTGGAAAGGGAGAGTGGGGAGAGTAGAAAGGGAAAACAGAGTGATGGTTCAGTCGAATTGTTGATGGTTTAGTCTTACCATCACCGATGGACGCCCATATTGGCACTTGAGCACCTCCAGACCCCTCGTGGCCTGAGGACGTCTCGTCCTCAGATGCTCTCTCAAGAAGGGGAGATAACGCCTCGCGAATCTCCGAAGGCGTTGACGACGATAGGTCATCGGGAGTTTGGTCAACATCTTGTGGCGTTCTCGACGAGGACGCCCCCACGTCTCCATCCCTCCTGTCCATAGGAGATGGAGAAGACCCAACTGGCGTTGACGTGCAATGAGTGAAACTCAAGTAAAAATCTAGAAATCACGCATGAAATGAAGGTATAAGTTCAAAACACTCACCAAAAGCTAGTAGCTGCAAATGCTGGTGATCGGCTACAACGGACACGACGAACTCTGGCGAAGAACAACTCGGAAGCTGGAGGAGGAATAGAGAATTTGCGACGGAGAGAGAAACTATAGTTTTCAAATGAAGAGGAGAAGTAGCAAAGTGGCGGTTTTGATTTGTGGATTTCGAAAACCATAAAGTGACCATTAATGCGCCACCCTCGATTCACGCCTTCACCATCATTACGAAAGGGAGCCAATCAGGACGTGCCACGTGGCCACGTCCCGCAGACATGCAGCAGAAAGCGTGACGTGTGACGTCAGCACGGGAACCAAAAGGACAAGGTTTGGTAGCGATAGAATCAAGGACGCCAACCCAAGTTGGACCGTGACCGCCCAGATAGGCTAAGATGAGACCATGGCGTCGATGGCGTCGACGTCCATAAGGCTGTAGTCAGTGTCGAGAACGCCCTCGAAGGGGACTCCACTGATCGGGACAGAGCTTCACTTCTTTTGTTGGGACTAGTGATAATAGGCCCAATAATTAGGAGGCCCAAATGGCAGAATATGCCCTTGATCCAGCAGGCCACAAACCCACCAGATGGGTCACATGGGCGTGAACGCCCTACATCTCGCTAAGGCGAGGACGCCCACAGTCACGAAGGACATGGGCGTCCACCTACCAGGAAATAAGGAAACATTCCCTGAATCAATCAGGAACCAATCAAGGATCGCTCAAGATCCGCTGTCAATCAAGACAAATCAATCAGAGATCCTTCCCCTTGATAATGCCTTGGTCATCAAGGCACCTTTCACAGAAAAGGAAATTACGTGGGAGCCAAGGATCACAATCAGATCAGCCAGGATCACAATCAAGCATCTAAGCATTTATGGCAAGATCACAACAGATTGCCCTCAGCTAGTATAAAAGGTTGACTCTTCACACTGGAAAAAAGTACGCTCTCTACTCAGTCAATTGACGTTATTGAGCTCATAACCCTTACTAACTTAAGCATCAGAGGTGAATCACAGGGCCACCCTGTGTGTTCATTGTCTTGCAGGTAACCTTCAACCCAGAGTTGCCTCATCTGAACCAGGTAATGACCCCCGGCCAGAACCTAGTTCATCAAATGCTATGTAAATTTATTTAACTTCTAAAAGAGTTTTTTATTTTATTTTTTTAATATAAATATAAAGAATTGAGGTAGTAGACAATTTTATATTATATGATTTTAGATGCTGAAATAATATAGTATGATATAATGGTGAGTGGGATATATATATTACACTGAAAGTGATACATTGCAAACAGTTAAGCTATATTATATTATATTAACATGAGAAATAGAAAGGAAACCAGCAGATTGATTGCAATAGATAAAAATAATGGTTATATGAAGGGAGGAAGAAGAAAAAGAAGGTGAAATGGAGATTAGATGATAGAAAGTCTACTGTAATGAGACTAATTATTAAGGTTAAAATATCATGTTGGTCCCTGAATTATAGAGTAAATCATGTTGCTCCGTTATGGTTCTCAAACCTTTTCATTTGTTTCCACTATTAGTTCAAATAGTGATTTTTTTATTATTTTTGTCGTTATAGCATTATTATCTTTGATTTGAACAATTAAGATGAATTATTTCTCTCATATATACATCTTTTAATAAGTGAGTTAGTAGAGAAAGAAAGAAAAATCTTCTCTCTTAATCACTGATTAGAAATAAATTTGAGGTTGATATTTCTTTTTAAGAAAGAAAATTTTTGTCTCTCTGTTGACTCATCAATTATGACACATTATGAGAAAGAAATATTTTAAATCAAGTGCCCAGCTAAGTAAAAACGACAAAACTAGACTAAATCGCTATTGAGACTAATAATTGAACAAGTGAGAAAGTTTGTGTTTTTTTTTTTTAGCAAAATTGGTTTTACATGTTTTATTGAATTTTCAAAGGTTGTCCAAATCGACTAAATGTAATTATATCTCTATAATTTCAAATTTGAATGTGATGAACATGAAGCTACAAGTTGTTTTTGACCAATTTTTTCTCTCCCAATTATTTAATTGCTTTTGACATTCAAATGCTTCTTTTTGTTTTTGAACATTCAAATACTTCTTAATTCAAATGTACATTAGATGGAACATTTAAAATTTTCATACAATTTTTTAAAACTTAACAACTCTCTCAATTTAGCATACATTTTAGAAAATTCAAAAAGTATATGTTTTAATAAATCTAGTACAAAAACATTGTAATTAGAAAAAAACGTAATATATCCGAATCATATCTTAACTTTTTTTTTTTGGGTATATAGTGTCATTATTTTTTATCAAATACTTAGATTGGTCCTCATACTATATATATATATATATATGGTAGATTCCCTCTTTTATTATAAAATTATTTTTTCTGCCCTCTAAAACTTTCTCATTTTTTAAATCGTCGGCTCAAAATATAATTTTATGATTTCTTCCTGAACAATTTAGACAATGATTTCTTTCTCATATATATCATAATAAATATGTTGACACAAAAAGAAATTTTTTTTTGTTACAAATTGGATATAAATCTATGATTTTTTTTCTCTATTAACTCACTCATTAGAATACTTCAGTAAAAAAAAACTCATTTATTAGGACACATTAGATATTATAAATCCTCTAGGTGTGTCTAGCTCAGAGATAATTGCAAAAACCAAACAAAACTATGGTTTGAATGAACAATGGAACAAATAAGAAAACTTGAGGACCAAAACGACATAAAAATAATATTAGGACTAAAATGAAATTCACTCTATAGTATGAGAATCAATTTGAATATTTTACATTTTTTTTCAATCATGAAGATAAAACAACAAAGTGTACTTCTTCAATAATTCATTGATGAAAGGTCTGGTTGTTTAGCCAGAATATTTCGGAGGGCGAAAAACAACGTCAGAACAAAAGCTTAAACCAAGAAAACTACAAACATTCCTGGCCCACGAGAAACATGGAGCCGAAATATAAAACAAGGTTGTTAGATCTTAACTTTAGTTTTAAATTATAAATTTTATAAATTAACTATTTGATGTTTGAAAAAGTACTGAGTTAATAAATCAATTTTTGAAAAATTAAAATATATAATTTAATTTTTGAAATATCAAAATAGTATATTAATTAATCTTTTTTATAGATAAAATAATATACTATTTTAATTTTGTAGAGATTAAAAAGTATATTTTTTTTATCTTTTAAGTACTAAATGTGTATATTTTAATCTTGTAGAGACTGAGTTCTTCGCTCGGTAATATTTTATGGACCAAATTGTTAATTTATAATATCTTACTACTGACCCAATAAATAAATTAATAAATAATGAAGATCTTGTTTTCTTGAGATAAGATGCGCGCGATCGTATATACTGATGGATTCAAAATATATAAAAATGTAAGTAAATCTGTTTTTAAATTTAAAATGTATCAAATAAGTTATAAAATTATATAAAATAAAAATAGCTATTTTTTGCCCAAATATTTTTATTATAATTTAAAATAATGAAAAGTGTCATAAATTACTTAATGTTTATAGTAAAGTCAGTTAATTTTTACTCTATTTAATATTTTCTTTCATACATTATTTTAATGTGAAATTTTGACATATTATATTATATGGATCTTATTCTTTGACTGTCAATGTTAAGACTATATATTATAAGCATATATATAAATTTTGTCAAGACATGAGAATTATTATAATTAATAGTAATGAAAAGCTATAATAGATCAGAAAATACTTATCACTTTATTATTATTATTATTATTATTATTATTATTATTATTATTATTATTATNTAAAATAAATTAAAATAAAAATCTATTTTCTAGAGTAAATTTAAAAATTGATCATTGAAAAATCATCGAGTTGACAACTCGATTCTTGAAAGATTAAAATATGAGGTTTAGTTCCTTAAAGAACCAAATAGTATATTTCTTTTTTTGGTAAACAAACTAAATAGTATATTTGTTAATCCTTGAAAGAAACAAATAGTATATTCTTTAGTCTATGAAAATGATTAAAAGAATATATATTGTTTGATTTTTTAAAAACAAAATGTATATTTTAATTTTTCGAAACTTAGTTATCAACTCAGTAATCTCTCTGAGAACAAACTGTTACTCTATTCAATTTTTTTTATGGTTGAACTTGAAACTTTATAGAGCTATCTTCCAAGATTTGCATATAAGAAAACAGCCACTAATTTATTCTTCTTTATTTTGTAGACCCAGATTGGTGAAGCAAACCAACAAAACAAAAAGACAAATATTAATTTTTAAACGTTGTATTTAATTACTAATCACAAAGATGCGTACACAACTTTTTCTTGTCTTATCAAATAAATACAAATTACATGCTACATATTTTTCTGTACTACGTGTCTTCGTCTTCCATATTATATATGTATATAACTATATATATATATATATATATATGTCCATTGATTAGCTACTTCTGCCTGAGAATCAAACTTGTGCTGTGATGGTTGCAAAATCTCAGACTACATGAGCTTCCCAATTTGCCTCTATATCATCATCTTCTACGTTTGTTTGGTTTGTATGCTACCTGTTTGATAATTGTTCTGAGAGAGAAATTTTCTCTGAAGATCTGTATTCTGTACTGCATTTGTGTTATATTTTGAACAGGTTAGTTCTATGATAAGCTCAATATATATATATATATAGCAAAGGCAGAATCTCAAATATTAACTTTTGATTACTGATTGTAGCCTTCACTTTTTGGTTTATTGTTTTGTTTTTTGGAAAGTTCTTATTGCAAGTGTAAACCTGTTCATGTTCTAAAATGTATTTTACATGTTTTCTTCACTGATAATTCTTGATTATGACCCACTTTTTGTTTTATTTTAACCAAGTTATATGTAATTTATTTATTTGGTTTCCCTTTCAGGAACAGATTACTGAGACACACAGAAGAAGATCATGGAGGATATTTGGAGAAAGTTTTGTGGGAAATCATTTTGTCCAGCAAGTGAGCGAGAGAATTGCACTTATGACTTGAAGCTTTTGAATGATCCTTCCTCATGTATCAATCATTTGTTCATCATTTGCCTTGATGTGTTACTTCTGTTAATTCTCTCATTCATTATGATCCAGAAGTCACCATTGAAGGCACTTCAGGTACAAAGGTATGCAATTTTGCAAGTAGTTTCTGCCATAGTGAATGGCTGTCTCGGGCTTGTGCATTTCGGCTTTGGGATTTGGGTTTTAGAGGAGAAGTTGAGGCTAACACACACCATCTTCCCTCTTAATTGGTGGTTGCTAGAATTCTTTCAGGGTGTAACATGGTTATTTGTGGGATTATCGGTAAGTCTTCGTTCGAAACAACTTCCAAGAACATTGTTTCGGCTATTCTCTGTTCTTCTCTTTGTAGTTTCTGGTGTTTGCTGTGCTTTATCATTGGCTTTTGCAATTAGAAGCACACAATTCTCCCTTAAGTTAGCTTTAGATGTTCTCACTTTTCCAGGAGCAATTTTATTGCTCTTGTGCACTTATAAGGCTTATAAGCATGAGAAAACAGATGAAAGCCTTTATACCCCTTTGAATGTTAATTCTATTAGCGACGAAAACCCGTTTGCCAATGCGGGATTCTTCAGTAGGATGTCATTTTGGTGGTTGAACGCGCTGATGAAAAGGGGAAAAGAGAAAACACTTCAAGATGAAGATATCCCAAAGTTACCCGAATCAGATCAAGCAGAAAGTTGTTACTTGGAGTTTTTAGACCAACTGAATAGACAGAAACAGAAAGAACCGTCGTTGCAGCCATCGGTTTTGAAGGTAATAATTTTGTGCCATTGGAAAGAGATTCTGATATCTGGGTTCTTTGCATTTCTAAAGATACTCACTCTCTCTATTGGCCCTCTACTTCTCAATGCCTTCATATTGGTTGCTGAAGGCAAAGAGAGTTTCAAATATGAAGGATATGTATTGACAATATTACTTTTCTTTACAAAGATCTTAGAATCACTTTCAGGAAGGCAATGGTACTTCCAAACTCGAGTCATCGGTCTGAAAGTTAGGTCTTTGCTTGTTGCAGCCATATATAAGAAGCAATTGAGGCTATCGAATGCTTCTAGGTTGATGCATTCTAGTGGAGAGATTATGAACTATGTGACAGTAGATGCATATAGAATTGGAGAACTCCCATATTGGTTTCACAATACTTGGACAACACTTCTCCAACTATGCATAGCATTAGTAATTCTTTTTCGTGCAGTTGGGCTAGCGACGATTGCTTCTTTGGTGGTGGTTGTTCTCTCTGTGGTTTGCAATATGCCGCTCGCTAAGTTACAGAACAAATTTCAAAGCAAACTTATGGTGGCACAAGATGACAGATTGAAGGCTACTTCCGAGGCCCTCGTGAATATGAAAGTTTTGAAGTTATATGCTTGGGAAAATCACTTCAAGAAAGCTATAGAAGCCTTAAGGGAGGTGGAGATGAAATGGTTATCTTCAGTACAGTTAAGAAAGGCATACAATATTGTTCTTTTCTGGTCCGCTCCTCTTTTAGTCTCTGCGGCTTCCTTCGGGGCATGTTACATTCTTAAGGTACCTTTACATGCAAACAATGTCTTCACCTATCTAGCAACTTTACGTCTTCTTCAAGATCCGATTAGAGCCATCCCCGATGTTGTGGCGGTGGTCATTCAAGCAAAAGTAGCATTTGAAAGGATTGTTAGATTCCTTGAGGCTCCAGAGCTGCAGAGTGAAAGTGCCAAGAAGAGAAGCTATAATGATAGTAGTATCCATGGCTCAATATTGATAAAGTCTTCTAACTTTTCTTGGGAAGATGAGAGATCGAAGTCAACACTTAGAAACATAGATTTGGATGTTAAACCTGGGCAAAAGGTGGCCATTTGTGGAGAAGTTGGCTCAGGCAAATCAACCCTCTTGGCAGCAATTCTTGGAGAAGTTCCTCATACCAAAGGAACCGTAAGTTTTCGTTAACCTTGTGATACTTAGTTATATGTTGTAGAAAATTGTCACTAACCTACTAGTTAAGGAACACTTCAACTAAAAGGGTTATATTTTTAATTGCAAGACTGTAAACATTTTCTATTACAATTTCTAATACATCTACTCATAGTGAAGCATGTTTGGCTTGAAACATGGACAAAACACCTGTCCACTTATCATGTGTTGAAATTTTATAATAATTAGAGTAAACACAAAATTTGGTCCTTGAAGATACACAAGTTGACAACTCAATCCCTGAAAATTTAGTTTAACTTTAACCCATGAAAGTCATCATGAGGCAATACACTTAGTCCCTTAAGCCCATTTATAGGGACTAATTTGCAAGGACAAAAGGATTTAAGTGTATTGGTTTCGCGACTTTCAGGGACGAAAGAGTGTAAACTGGACTTTTAGGATTACGTTGTTAATTTGTGTATCTTTCAGGGACTTTCAGAATTATAGAGGATTGGATTCATTCAGAAGCTTAAATCATAAACTCAAGGCTCCTGCTTAGTTTTCAATCTAATGATCTCTAACAATAGTGATGCTTAGTTTTTGTGGCACACTCCTGCTTAGTTTTTTTGTTTTTTTCTTTTACTTTCAGATTAAAGTTCAAGGGAAACTTGCCTATGTTTCTCAAACAGCATGGATACAGTCAGGTACAATAAGAGACAATATATTATTTGGATCAGCTATGAATGCTCAAAGATATCAGGAAACACTTCATTGTTCTTCATTAGTGAAGGACCTTGAATTGTTTCCCTATGCTGATCTCACTGAAATAGGCGAGAGAGGAGTTAACCTGAGTGGTGGTCAGAAGCAGCGAATTCAACTTGCCCGCGCCCTTTATCAGAATGCCGATGTATATCTATTGGACGATCCATTCAGTGCTGTGGATGCACATACTGCAAGCAGTTTGTTTAATGTAATCAACTGATAGAAACTTCTTTTCTCCGCTTACTGCAATCATATGTTTAGTTGATATTCATCATTGACAGATGGTTTCACCATTTGGCAGGAGTATGTTATGAAAGGACTTGCCGGGAAGACAGTCTTACTCGTGACTCACCAAGTTGATTTCCTTCCAGCCTTTGATTCTGTTTTGGTAGTCCCCTTAAACTCATTCCATAGCTTATGACACTATTCTTATTTCTTTCATCTATATCTATTTAACATTGCTTCTGTCTATTTGACAAAAATATTGGCTGAGCTTGCAATCCTTCAAAAGATGCTTATACTTCCATACTATTTGACAATTTCAATGTGGCTAATAGTTATTTTACTACCATTGCTTATATGAGAGTGCCCGAAAGGTATACGAGTTCACAACTCAATCCCCAAAAGTTCAGTTTATCAACTCGTATATCTTTTAGGGACCAAATTGTAAAACTCCTAAAGGTGTAAGGTCCCTAATGAAACTTATAAATTTTGCATGTGTGCACCTTACATAAAGATGTCTTCTGAACATATGTTCATCATAACATGCACTGTTTTGTCAAATAAATGGACATTCTTTTTAATTCTTTTTGCAGTCAATATTTGTTTCATCAATGTCATTTAGTGCTCTCTGAATCAAATTAGTGAATGGAAATTCTTTTTAAATCTTTTGACAGCTGATGTCAGATGGAGAAATCCTTCAATCTGCTCCTTATCATCATTTATTGACTTCGAGCCTAGAATTTCAGGACCTTGTGAATGCTCACAAGGAGACTGCTGGTTCTGATAAGCTTGTGGATTCAACTTCTTCCAAGAAACATGCGGATTCTAATAGAGAAATTACAAAAATCAATGTTGAGAATCAATTTAGAGAATCAAAATGTGATCAATTAATCAAACAAGAAGAGAGGGAAAGGGGAGACGCAGGGATCAAGCCATACTTACTTTATCTGAATCAGAACAAAGGCTTTATATTCTTCATTATGTATCCTCTTCTTCACCTTTCATTCATGATCATTCAGATACTTCAGAACTCATGGATGGCTGCAAATGTAGACAATCCCCATGTTAGCACATTGCGACTGATCGTAGTGTACTCGCTTTTCGGAGTTGTTTCACTAATATTCTTGTTTATTAGAAGTGTGACTCCCGTTGCTTTGGGTCTTCGATCATCAAAATCTCTATTTTCACAACTTATGAACTCACTTTTTCGTGCACCAGTTTCTTTTTATGACTCCACACCTTTGGGAAGGATTCTTAGTAGGGTAAGAATTTTAAACATTTATGTCCTTTTCATAACATGAAACAAAAGTGTCGGTATTCTGAGCTTTTTTTCTGTTTATAGGTGTCGTCTGATCTCAGCATTGTCGATCTGGATACACCAATATTCATTTGTTATGCCGTTGGAGCTGCTATAACTTGCTATTCTACTCTTGCAGTTTTAATAGGTATCACCTGGCAAGTCTTGTTTGTCGCAATTCCAATCGTCTATTTTGCTATTCAGTTGCAGGTAATCAACAGATTTTTCTCTGAACTTTATGGAAGTAACAATATGGCTGTGTTTGACAGATAACTACTTAATAGTTGATATGTAATGAAATTTACATTTGTCAACATGTTCTGAACTTTTGAAGAATGAGCAATTAGAAGTTCACATTCATAGGGAAAAAAAATCTGATTCACTCTTGAAAGGAAAAAACCATGCAGGAAACTCAATGTAGGAATAAATACCAAGAGAAAGTTTTATTATAAAGTAGTTATGTTCATGTTGTTGGGTTATCCTTGCTAAATCTAACTTTTTTGCGTCTAGAAAAAAAGAGCAAGAAAAACATGTCTTTATGCTATATATTTTCATTGTCACTGCGAAAAAACCCCCTAAACTTTGAAATGTGACAAAAGACCTCTTGAACTTCTGATTTTGTGCAAATGACCCCTTTTGTTTGAGTTTTTGTTTAAAATACTCAAAATAATTTTTAATGTTTTGTTACTATTAAACTTGATTTGTTTGAATGAAAATCTTAATAAATTTTGTCTTTTGTACAAAATCAAAAGTTCATTAGTCTTTTTGTCACTTTTCAAAGTTCAGGAGGCTTTTTTCACAACGACTAAAGTTTAACGGGGTTTTTTTGAGCATATTAGCCTAAATATATAATTTTATGTCACATCAATTATTTTAAGTTCATGTTGTAATCCTGATTTTCCAATGTCTAGAGAAGAGAACTTCAGCAATTTGATACTGAATATTCATATGATGAAGAATGGTGAATAAAGAGCAAGCATTTTTTCTGTTATGCGAAATTTCCCGATATCATATTGAGAATTCCATTTTTTAATCCCAATGTTCCTAAGAAATGAGATTTCCTTTTATTTATTTTTTTTACAGAGATACTACTTAGCCTCAGCAAAAGAATTGATGAGGCTGAGTGGAACAACAAAATCCTTTGTAGCTAATCATCTGGCTGAGTCTCTTGCTGGTGCTGTGACAATAAGGGCTTTTGAAGAAGAAGATCGTTTCTTTGCCAAGAATCTTGATCTAATTGATATAAGTGCAAGTCCTTTACTTTATAATTATGCAGCAAATGAATGGCTCATTCAAAGGCTTGAAACACTCAGTGCTCTTGTTGTTGCCTCAGCTGCACTTTGCATGGTCTTGCTTCCTTCCGGGACTTTCACCTCTGGTTAGACTCTGCCTATTCTTATTAAATATTAGAGTAAATTGATTGTTTGGTCACTTAAAGATAGTAGATTTCTCAATTTACTCTATGGAAGGTCAAAACCTCAAATTGGTCCCAAATGTACAGGGTGGATTTCAAATTGATTTTAAATATTTCATTTTTTTAGATTGGTCCTACATGTTTCTATAATTTCTCAAATTGGTTCCAAACTAATGAATATGTGGTCATATCTCTCTCGTTTTAAGTTCAAATGCAACAAATCTAGAGCTAGGGGTTGCTTTTAAATAGTGCTTTCTCTATCCAGTTGGGGTTGTCAACAAACAAGGCCAAATTACGTCCTGAAAATGGGTTGCTCGGTTCATAGTCAAATAAGTGAAGTTGGTCATATCTCTTTCATTTCAAGTCTAAATGTGACGAGTTCAAAACTATGCATGTGTAACTCTTTTTATGAGTTATTTCTCAGCCCAATTGAGATCATTAGCAAATGAGATCAAATTGCATCCCGGAAGTCGGTTTGGAACCAATTTGAGAAATTATAGAAATATGTAGGACCAATCTAAAACAAATGAAAAATTTAGGACCAATTTGAGGTTTTTCCCAAGATAGAATTATAAATTTTAGTCATCGAAATATGCAATTACAGTCAATTTAGGTCTTTCATTAAAGATACTAACTGAAATTTGATGACCAATCTGATATGGTTCTAAATTTTGTTAACAGTTCACTTAACGTTTGATACTAGAAAATTATATTTGTCATTAAATTTCAATTAACATTTTAATAAAATGACCAAATTGATTGTATTTGCATCTTTCTGAGACTAAATTTTATAATTTTATCTGTCAACCACTAAATTGAGAAATTTGTCATCTTCCACGAACTAAATCATTAATTTACTCTATCAGTAAGTGTTGTTGTTATTTTGTCTTCTAATATCTTAACAATTTTATCTCTTGTCCTATTGAAGTTTTCTGTCTAATTTTCTGGTTCTGTTGCAGGATTTGTTGGCATGGCTCTATCTTATGGCCTTTCATTGAACGCATCCTTTGTATATTCTATTCAACACCAATGCACTATATCTAATAACATAATATCAGTGGAGAGACTAAATCAATACATGCATTTACCAAGTGAGGCTCCAGAAGTCATAGAAGATAATCGTCCTCCAGCAAATTGGCCGGATGTGGGAAAAATAGAAATAAATAATTTGCAGGTGATTCTTAGTTGCTGTAGAACTTCAATGAGAAAATTTGTATTTTAGTCTTCACAAATAAGGTGGCTTGAAATTTAGTCCTTTAAAGATTATTACCCTCATTTAAATCACTTAAAGATGACATTCCTTGCAATGTCACCTTATGCCCAAATTTTATCTATAATTTGATGGTTCAATCAAGAGAATATTAACTTACAAATTTTGTACTTACAGAGAAATTGGGAAAACTAATAACTTGGTCCCTGAAAGATCACTGAGTTGATGCTCGGTCCTTGGAAGATGGAAATACACAATTTAGTACTAAAGAGTATACCGTTTGATTCTTTCAAGAACTAAAGAGTATACCATTTGATTCTTTCAAAGACCAAATTATGTATTTCAATCTTTCAAGGATTGAGTTCTCAACTCGATGATCTTTCAAGAACCAAATTGTTAGTTTACTCTATACAAACTTGAGTATGAAAGAAATATTATATTAATTTAGTCACTAAAATTGAAAAGAGATTTGGGCACAAGGGCAACACTGAAAGGAGTTTTATCAGAGAGGGACTAAATTGACGGTAATAATCTTTAAAAGGACTAAATTGATAGTCACTCTATCGGTCGAGGACTAAAAGATAAATTTTCTCAACTTTAATTGCATAATGTTTGAGATAAGCTAAACTAAATATTTTTGCTGTTTATGGCATAAAAGATAAGATACAGGGCTGATACACCACTAGTACTTCGTGGGATTACATGCACAATTGAAGGAGGACACAAGATTGGTATTGTTGGAAGGACAGGAAGTGGAAAGTCCACTCTCATTGGTGCTTTGTTTCGTCTTGTGGAACCAGCAGATGGAAAAATCATTGTTGATGGCATAGACATTTGTTCTATTGGACTTCATGATTTGAGGTCTCGTTTTGGTATCATACCTCAAGATCCTACACTTTTCAATGGGACAGTGAGATATAATTTGGATCCTTTGTCTCAACATTCTGATAAAGAGATATGGGAGGTAATGCTTCTTTGTATTCTTTTCCTGTAGTTTGTTGAGTTAAAGACTGGTTTATATAGACTTCTTTTACTTTAAACCATGTCAGGTTTAAAATCCTGAATTTTAAAAAGTGACCCCTGAAGTTTTGATTGTGTGCAAATAACCCATTTTGTCAAAATCTTGATTGAAAAAATCAAGAGATTTTTAGTTTTTTGGCTACAGTTAATCATAACAATTGTTAATTTTAATTTTGAATCATTGTACAATATAATGCAACAACAATCATAAAATTATATTTTAAAAAAAAAAAATTTTTAGTCCTTGAATATGTACTAAATCAATTAAGTAGTCCCTAAATAATAGAGATATTTGACTTAGTCCCTGAATTATAGCAATTGTCAATGATTTGGTCCCTATGTCATTCAGCAAATTAGTTTAAATTAGAGACTAAAAAGTACAAAATTAGTTTAAATTCAATGACCAAATAGTTGACAATTGCGATATTTTAGGGACCAAATCATGTATTACGATTACTCAAGAGACTGATTTATTGACTTGGTATAAATTCAAGAACCAAATAAAAGGTTTTCTCTTAAGAAAAAAACTTGAGTATTTTGAATGAAAATCTTATCAAAAGGAATCATTTACACAATATCTAAAGTTCAAGAGTCTTTAGTCACTTTTGCAAAATTGGGATCTGTATGTTATCTTTTATAAAACCCAATTTTTTTACTTCATACATGTGGTTTTTTTTCCTAATAATTCAGATATGATAACATGTATTCACAAATAAATATAAATATGGATGCAATAATACATAGGAAGAAATCCTATTTTGGGATGTCTTTTTCTTCCTTGCATAGCAAGTGTGGCTAATTAATTTCAAACCATATGTTAAAGGTTCTTGGGAAGTGTCAGTTGATGGAAGCAGTGCAAGAGAAAGAGGAAGGCCTAGATTCCTTAGGTAACAACACTCTCAACTTTCACTCACTACTGAACTTGTTATTTAATCACAATGATTATAGTAACAAACTATTGTATCAGTTGCTGGTGATGGATCAAACTGGAGCATGGGGCAAAGACAGTTATTCTGCTTGGGCCGCGCTCTTCTGAGGAGAAGCCGGATACTGGTGCTCGATGAAGCCACGGCTTCGATAGATAATGCAACTGACTTGATTCTTCAGAAAACAATAAGGTCTGAGTTTGCAGATTGCACTGTCATCACTGTGGCTCACAGGATTCCAACTGTGATGGACAGCACTATGGTTCTTGCACTAAGTGATGGTAAGTAATGAAAAACTATAAGTTGTATGGTTAATGTGCTCTTAATCTCATCAGATTCTATTCTATGTTTCTGAATTTGGTCCAACCAGGAATCTTCTGAATTTTTTATTAGAATTTTGCAGTTCCATTTGGTTTTATTCTAATTAATAAAAGGGGTTGCCTGTTAATGAATTTAATCCATCGAAAGCCAACCCAACTCATCAAAATAAGTGATTAATTGTAGGGAAAAATAAGATTGATAGACTGTTATATGTCTTTAGAGCACCAAGAAGAAATTTGGGTTTGTTTGCATACCCCTAGTCATCATTACTTTGATCTCTTTAGATCTCTGTTTGTTAAGCTTTTTTCTTCATCACTCATATAGTAGGAGGTCATAAGATGAGATAGCTGAGTCTAATGGAGAGGAGAACTAGTCATCTCTAGAAAACCATAGCATGCCCACCCATCATAGGCTAGACATACACTTAACTACCCATTTAGACTTTAATTAATTACATTGGTGCCCATAGCCTTTTTTTCCAACACTATAGAATTAGGTTTATGTAACGAGTCTCACATCGGAGAGGTTGCCGAGTGTAAGGCGCCTTATAAAACCTTGGGTTTTCCAACTTCAACAATTAGCTTTTGGAGTGTGATTCTCTTAAAGACTTATACTCGTTGCAGCATATTTATGAATGGCAACCCTCACAGAACAGTTCTTACAAGAATATTTTCTAGTGAGGGTTTGTTCAAACCATGTCTAGCCCAATAAAACCCTCTTTATAATTGGTTAGCTTACTAATAAGTTACTTCTACACAAACATTAGTGTAAAAGTAAAATATGGTTAATTCTTTGTACCGTTCTAGTTTTATCAGATGTCCTTGAAGGAGCATAAAATATGGTTACTTAATCTCGCATTTGAACTTATACATGTGAAGAAAAGGTTTGGTACATTTTCTTTTTCTAGTATGAAAATAAATTTTCTCTCATTATATTTACAGGAAAACTGGTGGAGTATGATGAGCCAGTGAAGTTGATGAAGGATGAAAGATCACTGTTTGGGCAGCTTGTGAAGGAATATTGGTCTCACTTTCATTCTGCAGAATCACATTGAAGCCAATAAAAATATTTTAACTTTAGCCCTTCTTCCACTTTCTTGGCATTAGCTAGTAGTATAGAAACTATAACTAGAATCAGGGTATATATAATGTATTGTTCGAGACAATTAATGTAAAGGCCAATTGAGAAGCCAAGAGCTGGCAGATGAAAAAGGAGGGATAAGAATAAAAATTAATAAATAAGTGGGAAAGAGGGTAGATTGTATTCTAACTGAAATTCTATCAAGTTTAGATAAATTGAAAACTATTTTAATATATAAGCATAGTGATTGATAGCCTTTTGTAATGACAAGGTGCAAATTAAAAAAAAAAAATGCTTTGTGATGAGATTAGAAGAAAAGAGTTTTGATTGTCAATCTCTAATTGTTCTTTTCTTATCCAGCTTTATGAAAAGAAATAAAAGTGCTAATATCAAAATTTTATTTCAAAAGTATAGGCAAAAATTAAAAATTGATCTCACATTTTAATTTTAAAAGCAATTGCTAGACTCTTTGATAATTCAACTAAAGTAATTAAAATTTGAAATGCAGTTCTTAAATTCAAGCTAAACTGAACCAAAATAAGCTTGACGTGAAAAACAAATAAAATGTATTAGACCAAAAACAAAATAAAGAAATCCAGATAATAAAACTGAACCCAGAATAGAATTTGACATCTCTCTATGCATAGTTATGGTCTGGTGAACTGTAAAATGGACAACTTTTCTTCCAAAACTGAGAATATAATTAATTAGGATACTATGGATATGTATCTTTTCTCAAAACGTTTTATAGGCATATGCAAATGCTTCTATTTATTTTTTTATTTTTATTTTTACAAAAACACTAATTTCGTCTCTAATATTTTATAGTTTAGTTATTTTAGTATATGTTCTTACTTTAGTTAAATGTTAACAACAAAATCTACGTGGTTAATCATATGTAATGTAAAATTAATTAAAAAAAGAAATTCAAATTTTAACTTTGGTTGAAAAACATGATGCAGTCTGTTGTTAATTTATTGAAACAAGTTAATAAAAAAAAGAATTAGTCAAAATGTAAAACTTTAAGGATGAGATTAGCCATAAAAAAAGATAGGAACAAAATTAACAATTAATGTAAAAGTTGTAGACAAAATTTATGTTTTTACCTTTTTTTTTTCTTTTCCTTTACAATGGTTGCTTCCCTGTTTATATTCAAAAGTCTAGGAAAGTTTTTTTTTTTTTTTTGAAGCATCAGTGTATCACAAAATGTCCTCTGGCCGTGAGAGACGACTACACAGTTTGAGACATAGAGAATATTAAATAGTGTTTTTCCTCTACTAATAAAATTTTATTTACATCCCATTAAAAAACAATATTTACATACATGACTCAATTCAAATCGAAGACATTGAGTTGGGTTAATTGGCTAACGCTTCAAAACCATTCTAAATTGTCTTATTGTGTTGGGTTGGATCATAGCTTGGGTTAATTTTTTTTAGCTTATTAATAAATGAGCCAAAGTAAATTATGAAATATGGACATTTCATTTTGAGGGCGTGTCACCATATCGGACACATATCAGTGTCCGACACTTGAACGACATCCATAAGACACATATTTATAAGTTTCAGAATATAAAATCAATTTTTTGTGATTTTAATATAACAAACAATAAAAAATAATGACACATAATATGACATATATTATAAATAAATATTATAATTTTTAAATTTTTCATTAAAATTTATTGATTGTTTAATTATTTTTATATATATATAAATATATTTCGTGTCGTATCATATAATTTTAAAAATTAATGTGTCAATGTACATGCTTCGCAGGGAGTAAATGTTTTAATTTTCTCAACTTGCCTAAATTTGTGGTTAGATTCAATTTTATTTTCTATTTCAATTATATCCTTATATATTTAGAATGATTTAATTTCATCTTACTTTTAGAATTTTTTACAAAAGTATTTAGTCAATCTATACTTTTTTGACATTTTCTAGTTCTAAATAAGATTTTTATGGCTAAATTAAAACACGCTTATGACCTTTGGGTCTTAAGTCGATGACACAAAACACCTCTAAATTTTAAAAGTTGATAAATAAATTTACTGAGCTTTTAACTTATAACACTTAAGACTTCTTAGTTTTAAAAGTTGACAAATTGATCTCCCAAACTTTCAAATAAGTTAACACTTGACAAATAGAACCTATGAACTTTAAATTACAATCACTCAACATCCCTAATAATTTTACCTTTTTCACGCTACTTTAGTCACCACAAAAGTTTGATTCTCGCCACTAAAAGTGCTTTAGTGGTGATCCTCAGTTGTCAAAGAGTCGCCACAAAAAATATTGTCACAAAAAGTATTAGTGGTGACTTTTGTCGCCACAAAATATATACTTTTAATGACAACATTTATCGCCACTAACAGATGTTATGTTGCCGTAGAAGTAATGCACAAGGTAAAAAAAAATAAGGAGTTGGTGACGACTATTGCCATTGATAATACGTTTAGTGGCAAATATTTTTATCGCTACATATAGTACTTGCCACCGAATGTCACTTTCAAAACAAACCAAAACCTTTTAGCGGCAATAATAGTTGCCACTAAATGGAGTATATAATGGCAAATGTTTTGTCGCCACTAAATGTAGTTTTTAGTTGCGACTTTTGTCACCACCAAATGCATGAATAATTAGCAAAACTACCATTATTAGTGGCAAGTGTTATTTATCACCAAGTATCTTTCATTGACATCTAAAAGTCCCCATTAAACTAATTTCAGAGGAGACATTTTATAATTGCCACTCAAGTATTTCACACCAAAAATTTTTGTTTCCCGTGTATAAGCATTATCAGTGGTCAATTCCATTAGTCGCGCACTTTGGGTCGCCACCGATGACATTTTTAATATTAATTTTTTTCTTAAAAAAATTGATATATTAGTTTTTGTGATAAACTACAGTTTTTGCCACTAAAAGTAATATTTTGTGGCAAAGTTTTGTAACTCGTTACCAAAACTATTGTTGTGGCAACTTTTAAATCATCCTGAACAAAAGTTGGTGGCAAGTTTAATACTTTCGCCACTAAAAATATGAAATGAGATAGTGGCAACCTTTTAAAAGTTGTCACAAAAAATGTTCTGGAGGCGACAAAATGGTTGCCATTTATAACTTTCCGGTGGCAACTTTATGATGTTGCCATTGAAAACCTTCCGGTGCGATATTTTTGTTGCCACTGATACGCTTTCAGTGACAATATCCTTAAATTGCCACAAAAAAAATGGTTACCGACAACATTTATGTCACCACTTAAAGAGCTTCAATGGCAACAAAATACCTATAGCCACCAAAAGTTTTTCAGTGGCAGCACAAATATTGTCACTAATAACCTTTTAATGGTGACTTATAAAAGTGTCACTAAAAGTATGAAAAAATCATATTTTGAATACTTTCAGTGACAACTAGAAAAGGTTGCCACTGAAAGTGAAATTTTAGTGACAATTTTTTTTTGGTGAGAAAACAGTGGGCTAACCCACAACAAACAAGAAGCCAAAGACAACAAACCCCAGCTGAAAAAAAAAAAAACAAAACAAAACAAAACAAGCCCAGACAATGACAAAATCTTTTGTTAATACTAAAAAGCTACCACTAAAAATGCATTTTTTGGTAGTGTGATAATTTGAGAGAAGGTTGACAGAAAATGGTTGAGTAATCGAAGTTAAAAGCTTGTAAGATCTATCTATCAAATTATTTTGGCTGAGTTTTAAAGGTTGACAAAAAAGTTTTCTAAACTTTCAAATAAGTTATCAATTGATAGACAAAATATTAATGATAGTTTGATGGAAAGTTGATAAAGAAGTGTTGAGTGATCAAAATTAAAAAAATCAGAAGATTTGTCTATCAACTTATTTAGAGGTGTATTTTGCTTCGACCTAAAACTAAGGGGTCGAATTTTAATTTTTACCTCAATGTGTTGATTATTATTTCATATATTACTAATAAAAAAAATATTGTTTTCTACAAAGAGTATTGCCAAATTTCACTAAAAAAAGCTTTATCTAAACATTTATCAACAAAAAACTTACTAATATATCAAAGCATGTTAGATAATTTCATTAAAAAAAATTATATAGTATAAGTATTACAATAAAGTTGAATTATTTTTAAGACATATTGGATGAAATTGTCTTAAATAAATTATAAAGAACCAAATTGAATCTTGACTTTAAACATAAAGGACTAAAAAAGTGTTTTTTCCATTAACACAATCTTTCTAAATCTTCCAATTTAAAGGTTTGAAAACACGAAAATTTTGTGAAAAGGCCTAACTCGCCCTAAAAGAGCTCTCATAAGGAGAGGGTTGCCCCATTATATATATAGTGTTAGAAGACCCTTTAACTAAGCGATGTGGGACTTCAACAGGAACGGATCCTCTCCCATGGAATCTCTCTCCCTTTTGTTCAATCTTGGCCATTAAATTCATCTATTGGCTTCAGCCTTTGCCACGTTATCCAAAAGTACAAGCACACAATTTGAAATAATTAAATGAATGCGTTTTACTCTACTATCTGAAATGCTTTTTGCATCCAAGAGCTTCTTTGATTCTTCATTCTTGCAACTTTAATATTGAAATTTAATATTAAGGGTAAATTAACAATTTGGTCCCTAATAGTACTTTCAGATAGTAGAGCAAAACGCATTCATTTAATTATTAAAGTTGCAAGAATGAAGAATCAAAGAAGCTCTTGGATGCAAAAAGCATAGTAGAGCAAAACGCATTCATTTAATTATTTCAAATTGTGTGCTTGTACTTTTGGATGACGTGGCGAAGGGTGAAGCCAATAGATGAATTTAATGGCCAAGATTGAACAAAAGGGAGAAAAAGGGAGAGAGATTCCACGGGAGAGAATCCGCTCCCGACTTCAATACGCCCCCTTACGCCTAACTCGGGGCGTGAAGTCAATGAGTTATTCCGAGGGCAGACCACACTAAGGCTCATTCATCCCACACGCCCAAGCTCTGATACCATGTAGAAAGGCCTAACTCACCCCAAAAGAACTCTCATAAGGAGAGGGTTGCCCCATTATATATATAGTGTTAGAAGGCCCTTTAACTAAGCGATGTGGGACTTCAACATAATCACAAACCTTTTTATAATTTATCATAATATCAATCAAACCTTAAGATTTTGATTAAACAAATGAAACCATAACTAAAATAAAATTTAACTACAATATTTAAGATAATAAATGATATTTTAACCTACTTTGATATATACTTTAATTAAATTATTTTTCAACGATATTTACATAATTAAATTTTATATTATGACTAAATCAATCTTGAATATGTAATTAATCTTAATTTTAGATTTTTTTTTATTAAAATATAAACAAGGTCAAAGTGCAAATTTGGTCTCATATCTTTTGCTAAGTTCCCAATTTGGTCCTGTATCTTTTTTTGTTGCACTTTTCGTCTCATATCTTTGTAAAAGGTCCCAATTTGGTCCCATATCATTTTTGGTCGCATATCTTTTGATTAGGTTGTAGAATTGATAACATATCTTTACAAAAGGATCATTTGTTAATTGATCATTTTACAAAGATATGAGACCACTTCTACACTTAACTCAAAGATATAGGACCAATTCTGCAATTGAACCAAAGATATGAGATCAAATCTACAACAAAAAAAAATATATGTGACCAAATTGGAACCTAACCTAAAGATATAGGACAAAAAATGCAACAAAAAAAGATATAGGACCAAATTGGGAACTGAGTAAAAGATATGGGACCAAATTTGTAATTTAGCCTATAACAATGATACAATATAATTTTATGTCAAAATCTCATTTTGGTTTTAGATATTTACCTTAAATTTTTTTTTGGTCCTTAATACCGTTTCTTTCCTATTTTGGTCCTTAATGTCTCCAAGATTTTGATTCCTACCTACTAAATAATGTGGTCAGATTTTTCTAGATTCAATTATCAATACAACAAAATTAGAGCTAGAAGTTACTCTTGACAAGTTCTTTCTTTGTCTAATTAGAATTGTTGACAAACAAAATCAAATCGGACCTAAAATTGGTCCACTTGTTTCAAATTAGTTGGTTATATCTTTCTCATTTTAAATTCTAATCTGACAAAATAAAAGCTACGAGTCACTCTAGATGAGATGATGCGTTATTTCTTTGCTCAATTGAAACCATAGACAAACAAGGTCAAATAATACTCTGAAAGTTGGTATTAACATAGTTATCAAACTCTAGAGTTAACTCGTAAACCTGTCGAGTTTACCCCCCAATTTTGAGCAAACTTACCGCAAACTTGTAAATAACTAAACTCGGTGCAAACTCGTAAACTTGGGTGAACTTGCGAGTTTACTACAAACTTGACAAGTTCACTCGGTTTCAATTTTTTTTGTTGTTTCCTTTTTTTACATTTGAGGCTCAAAACCCATGACTAAATCACCCAAAACCAAACCCAACCTTCAATTTGGCCTAAACCTAATCCCAATTTGCAACTCACTCCCTCTCAGCTCCTCAATCAGTCACTTGCTCTTCGTGCTCTCGATTCGTTGTTCTACTGCTCGCTATTCGTGGTGGTGGTCTAGTGGTTATTCATGCTACTTGGCTGCTCTGTTTGGTTGTTTGAGTTTAGTATAGTTGTTTGGCAAAACAAAAGAAGAAATCTACATGTAACATTGTCCAACGAAGTGTATTTTTCTTTTTTGGAATTGACGCATATTGCGCAATGATTTAAATCCCTGTTAGCTCATTGATTTTAAGAAAGATAATTGTGTGATATGTTATTTGTCTGAGAAGATAATTGTCGATTAAGTACTTTAGTCTTTTTTGTTATGTAATAAGAGGCATATTTATGTTTATGTTAATTTAATTTTACACTGAAGTAAATGATATATAGGAATAAATTTTATCATGAATACTTAGGTAAATTCTTACGAGTCTATCATTCGAGTTTACTCTCACTTTACGAGTTTACTTGAACTCTTGAGTTTGACAACTTTTGGTATTAATATTTTGACCAAATCCACTTTTTGAAGTACTGTTTGACCTCGTTTGTTGATAACTCCAACTGAACAGATAAAGAACTCATCAAGAGTAGCTCGAAGCTCTGATTTTGTCACATTCATACTTGAAACAAGAAAGATATGACCAACTTCATAGAATGAACGATCCATTTTCGGGCTTGATTTTAGGCCGTATTTGATCTCGTTTGTTAATAATCCCAACTAGACAAAGAGAAAGCTTGTCATGAGTAACTTATATCTTCGATTTTGGTCTATTTAAACTTGAAATGAGAGATATGTAACTATATTCAATAGTGAGAGACTAATCATGAAACTTATTAAGGACCAAAATAGAACTGCTTGAAAGCATTAAGGAATAAAACGAAATAGAAAAATATTAGTAACTAAAATAGAATTTAAGGTAAACATGAGAGACTAAAATGAAGTTTTGGCCTTAATTATTGGTGTAAACAACTTTCTAGTTTAGTCTTTAAACATAATTATTTTCTCATTAATAACGTTCCCGCCAATAAATACTAGAAAATTATAAAATACGACATTTTTTTTTGGGTACATAAATATGCAATTTTTTCGTTCTTGGTAAATCTCAAATCCGTTTCTCAAGGGTTTTTTTTTTTTATTAACCCTTCGCGCCAAAACTGATTACAGTACTGATATTCGAAAAACCGCGCGAATAGTGAAGCTAGTTTCGCGCTACATTCAACAAAATCCCCTCTTTCATTTCATGCCAATATAAATACGAAGCTTTCAACCCTAAATTTTTTTTTCTTAACCCTAATCACTCTCATCATCGTCTTGTTCATTTCACTCTCTCAATCGATTCTTTCTTTTTCTTTCACATTCTCCATTTTCGAAACTCTATACAGTTCGCTATTGTTACCATTAGGTTTTTCTGCTGTGTTCTGAACTCTCGTTCGAGTTATGGAGGTATCAGAGCCCATTGTAGAAGAAGACATGATCGAGAAGGTTCGGTCGCGAATCGGTTTCGAAGTTCCTGAACCGGTTGTTCGTCTCGCTCTTTCAGAATCTGGGTCCGATCTTGATGCTGCTGTGAAATTTCTTCACGATAATCCCGGTTTCTTGGCTCGACCCGTGACGGTGGTTCGAGCTAACACCAGCACCGGCTCTCGAGTTCTGGCGCCGATTAAGGTGAAAGAGGAAGTCGATGAATCGGTTTTTGAGAGTCGAAAACCGGTGAAAGCCGAAATGGGGTTGAACGTGAAAGAGGAAGTTGTTGTGGAGTCGGAAAAGCAGGACCCTGTGAAGAAGGAAGTGGATTCGGATGGTTCTTCTTGTAAGCGTAAGGCTTCATGGGAAGATGGCTTTGATAAGTTCCTTAAGGCAACCGATACAAAAGTTATGTCTGAGGATGAAATTCAAAATTCCGATGTCGAGCAAAAACCAGTAATGCAAGCTGAAGAGCCCAAAAAAGTGAAGCCAGAGTTGAGTTCTGGAACTAGAATCAAAGAAGAAGCTGTTGTTATTCCTGATATCAATGAAGTAAAGATCCCCAGAAATCTTTTTATGCCAAGTACTCGGAAGCCTGTGCATGTAAAGAAGGAAAGGGTTGAAGAGAAACCGTTGAACGTGGAGGATGGAGATTTCCCAGAAGACCCTAACTGGTTTTTAGTAGGAAGGAAAATTGTCACTGCTCTTTCAACAACCAGAGGGAAGAAATTGGTGGACAATGAGATTGTGCAATTCAATTTCCCTCATCCTGCTGTGAAATATAACAGACAATCGATAGTTCGCATTTCAACTCAGCGTTCTGGAGAGGTTTATTTCTGACTCATAAATTATCCTCTGATTCTCTAATATGTTTTGTTTCTTTAGATTTTATTAGCATTTATTTAAAGTTTCACATTTGATAAAAAAAAACTTATAGAGATGTTCTCTAATTTCTAAGTATTTGCATTCAACTCAAGATTGAGAATGATTTAGGATATACGAATTGATAGTGTTGAGTATGTGGTTGAAATTAGGTTGGACGACTTCCTATGGAGTGGGCCAAATCGGTTGTTCCACTTGTGCATTCTTCAAAGGTTATAGTTAAAGGCCGATGCATAGCTGTTCCTCCTGTCCTTCAAATGATGCAAGAAATAATGTTGTCTGCGAGGTAAAGTTCCCACTATTACAATAAACTCATTAAGCTTTTTTTTTTTTTCTAAATTGTTTTTAGTAGATAAACCTATTTATTGGTGATTTGGCTATTAATCCATCTAAATGAAATTTATTGATGATTTATTTTGCAGCTTTTACGTCCACCAATCCGTATTCGGATTTGCAGAGGTCAACACTTCTTGGAGGCTTGATGCCTCTACTTACATTAACCCTGCAATTTATCCTCTCCCTTCATTGTTCAAATTGCTAGAAATGAAGCCATATCAGAATGTAATTAACATTTACACATCGATACATTTTTATTTTCTTGTTTCTATGATGGATTTCTAATAGGTTTCTATAATGTTTAACCAGGCTTCTTTTACCCCAGAGGAACTTGATCCCAGAAGACCTTGGATTAATTCATTGGTATGTATAATTATTCTCCTGTCTGTACCATTTCATATAACTTGTTTTCTTAAAAGAATCATAATTTCTCTGTAATGCCAAAGTATTCTTCATTTTCCTTAATCCTTATCAAAGATGTGGTTTTCAGTGATTCATTTTAAAGTCTTTTCCGAAGTCACATTAGATTCAACAATTGTATAAATTTCTCATATGAATAGTAGAATATAATAGAGCAATTATCATGTCTCTCTACGTCATCTTTGCTTTATACTACATATTGACTCATTACACCTCTAGTCCAACATGCATAAATCTTACTGTTGGCTTTTGAAGAAATTCCCTAAACATATAAAGTGAGATGAGCTCATTAGCTACACAACAATTCTTCAAGCAAACTCCAGTTGCCAAATGCCAGATTGACTGATTCTATGCTACAGGGTGATGAGGCTGCATCAGAGTTGCAAGTGTTGAAACGAAGAAAGGGTTGCCCAACAGATCAAGACAATGATGAACAAGCTGTGTCACAGTCATCTTTGAATAAGCTTGTTGGAGCTGCAGAAGTCTATGATTTGGAGGTGAAGAACTTTGATTAGTTCACTAATTATCTTTTGATTTGCACATTACTCTTGTCCGATTTTTCATCAGCTTTCGTGCATTTAACATCTTTAGGAGATGGATCCACCAAGCACACTGATGTGTCAACTAAAGCCTTACCAGAAACAAGCACTGTATTGGATGTCAAAGTTAGAGGAGGGTACTGATGTTGAGAATGCTGCAAGTAATCTTCATCCTTGCTGGGCAGCCTATTGTATAAATGATGAGTACGTAGAAAATATTATGAGAATGTGATGAAAGCAAAAAAAAAAAGAAGAGAAACAATTATTTATGTTTGCCAAATATGAACTTAAATGCTTTCTGGCAGGAGGGCTCCTCCAATTTATGTGAACAACTTTACAGGGGAAGCAACAATACAGCTTCCACCTACAGCAGAAATGACAAGAGGAGGAGTGAGTTTGTCTTCTGGCCATCAGCCTTTAAATATACTATTTTGTACATTCACTTTAAACATTCCATCTGACTACTTAGTTGTTCTGTAGATTCTTGCAGATGCAATGGGACTTGGAAAGACTGTCATGACTATTGCTCTAATTCTTGCAAGACAAGGAAGAGGAGATAATATCTGTTTTACAAGGAAGAGGAAGCTGGACTCGCATACTAACACCTCATTTCAAGCAGATGGTGGCACTCTCATTGTTTGTCCCATGGCATTGTTAGGTCAATGGAAGGTGAGTTTCAATAGTATTAAAGTATTAAATCAAATGGGTGACATTCAATTTTTGTTAAGATAGCTTACTGGTTGTACTGATTCTCAGGATGAGCTTGAAACCCATTCAGCGCCTGGAAGTTTAACCGTTTTTGTTCACTATGGTGGGGATAGAACCAATGACCCTCATGCGATATCAGGGCATGATGTTGTCTTGACAACTTATGGTGTCCTGGCGAATGCATATAAAACTGTAATATGATATGATGTTTCTTTGCCTTATTTTAATTTCTTTCATTTGCATAGAAAATTTTCTTACAAGTGTTTTGCCTTTTGAAACCAGTATGGAGAGAAGAGCATTTACCATAGGGTCAACTGGCACAGGGTGGTCCTAGACGAAGCTCATACCATCAAAGCCTATAAAACACAGGCTGCACAAGCTGCCTTTACTTTGTCATCACGCTGCCGCTGGTGTCTTACTGGAACCCCTCTTCAGGTTTTCCTTGTTAATTATCTTGAACACTTTATTTATGCTAGAGCTTCATAGTTGCGACAATTACCAGTACGGAATACAATAGTTAATTAGTTATACTTATTATAAAGAGGCTAGGTGTTAAGCAAAACAAACACACTCGGGTACTTCTTTACATGAGATATGTTATTTTCCACTGCAGAATAGTTTGGAAGACCTATTCAGCCTCTTGTGCTTCTTGCATGTTGAACCATGGTGCAACTTGGCATGGTACGACAAAATATCTTTTGTTTACTTGTCAAAATAATTTGATTCAACTGATTCATAAAGCCGATCCTTCCTAGTACAAAAAAGGCTTTAATTGCTTGTTGTTTAACTTGTCAAAATGAACCTAGTCATGAGCTCATGGCTAATTGGAACATCTATATATTTTATCGTTGTCCCTCTGTTCTTACTGTAGTTTGCATCTCTGCAGGTTTAATAATTTGATTCTAAGGCCTTACGAGAATGGCGATCCAAGAGGCCTGAAGTTAGTCAAGGCCATTTTGAAGCCCTTGATGTTAAGAAGAACGAAGGAGACAAAGGATAAGTATGGAAGGTAATCATTCTCACATAATCTGGTTTTTTGCTTTTCTTTTGCAATGCAAGTTTGTCATTTATACTCTATGCTTTTCCAGGCCCATACTTGTTCTTCCACCAACAAACATTCAGCTAGTTGAGTGTCAACAGTCAGATGCCGAGTCTACCTTTTATAATGCCCTCTTCAGGAAATCTAAAGTAAGTTCTGTATCACTATCCCTACTTACTTTCTCCTTTGATTATGTTCCACTTTAATTTTTGTATACCAGGATGAAAATAAATTTAAAAACGGAATGAATTTTCATAATATACTCTAATCAGTTTTCTCATGTTGCATAAACAGACACAATTTGACAATTATGTTGCGGAAGGCAAAGTTCTTCACAACTATGCTAGTGTTCTTGAGCTGCTATTGCGGTTGAGGCAGTGTTGTAACCATCCCTTTCTGGTAACGAGGTAGGCGCAGCAACCACATTAAGATATGTTTAACTATTATGCAAAGAAGAATTCACTTTCCATGTTCTCTCGTTCTTATTATGATGAAAGCTGACCTTTATATGTGTAGCCGTACTGATTCAAAAAAGAAGCCCGTGGACTTCGACAAACTGGCGAAGAGATTTTTCGACTTCAACTCTGCTAAACAGACTATGCCATCTCGGGCATACATTGAAGAGGTCATAGAGAACATTCGCAAGGGTGAAAAAATAGAATGTCCCATATGTATGGAGTCTGCAGATGACCCTGTGTTTACTCCATGTGCCCACAGGATGTGTAGGGAGTGCCTACTGTCTAGCTGGAGGACCCCAACGAGTGGCCCTTGCCCTCTATGTCGTCAGATGCTAAACAGAACTGATCTAATCAATTGTCCATTCGAAAATCAGTTCATGGTTGCCGATGTTGAGAAGGACTGGAAGGAGTCTTCAAAGATTTCAAAGCTTTTGGAATTCTTGAATCACATTCAGCAATATCGTCCTGGTGAAAAAAGCATTGTCTTCAGCCAGTGGACTTCATTTTTAGACCTGTTGGAGATTCCTCTGAAGAGGCAGGAAATTGGGTATTTGAGATATGACGGGAGTTTGGCACAGAAGCAGAGGGAAAGGATTTTGAATGAGTTTAATGAGACAAGAGAGAAAAGGGTAATACAAGTGAATTGTAAACTCTGTAATCTATATTTTCCAAACTATAAAGAAAATTACTGATTATGTTATTTTAATCAAACCCCATTTTCAGGTTTTGTTGATGTCACTTAAAGCTGGTGGCGTGGGGTTGAACTTAACAGCAGCCTCAAATGTTTTCATAATGGTACATTCATAGACCATATTGTTCTACCTGAGGAACTTCATCCTTTGTTTTTGTTAAAAGTTTTTCTTTTTTTCATGAACATCTAGGATCCTTGGTGGAATCCTGCGGTTGAGGAACAAGCAATTATGAGAATTCATCGTATAGGACAAAAGCGAGAAGTTGTTGTTAAAAGATTCATTGTCAAGGTGAGTTTATGCATTTTCTCAATATCTTGAATCAATAACTATTAAGCATGCTTTGATTTTGTCTTCAGAGTCGATCCTTAAAATGAACTGTAACTTGTATATTTAATTTGAGTACTTCCAAAATTCATTTCTATCAATCTTCCACTTAGTATATAACCGAAAGATGAAGTACCTGTAGCAATAGACGACCACTATAGTCAATTGCAATGGGTTGAGCTTGATGTGTCCTAAGTCCTAACAGTTATACATGCCTGCATTAATCATGTTCAACTATTATTTCTTGAAGTTATCGAACGTCTCTTTTACTTTGGGTTTTAATTTAACCTCTATTTCTCTTGTTCTATCATTTTGCCTAGAAAACCCATTTCTCTTCATGTCTTGTACACATTTGCCGAGTTTTTTTTTTTTATAGTAGTCAAATATAGCCATTTAGTCTTTTTTTTATTAGGTCAAAGGGTACTTTTGATCCCATAACTTTTGCTAAGGTCCCAAAACTTTTTTTGTTGCATTATTGGTCCCATATCTTTTGTTCAAGTTGCAGATTTGGTCTTGTGTTACATTTTTGGTCTCATATCTTTGGGTCATGTTGCAGAATTGGTCCTATATCTTTTAGTCATGTTGCATAATTGGTCCCGTATCTTTAGGTCAGGTGCAAAATTGGTCTCATACCTTTGGATTAAGTGGGACTAGCAATGAAATATTTTGCAAAAATATAGGACCAATTCTGCAACCTGACTAAAAGATATGGGATCAAAAGTGATACAGGACCAAATTTGCAACTTTTTGCAAAGATATAGGACCAAAAGTGCAACAAAAAAAGTTATGGGATCAAATTGAGACCTGAGCAAAAGTTATGAGACCAAAAGTGCACTTTGACTTTTTTATTATTTACTTTATGGAATTGATTGCTTGTTTCATTGGTTCACTTGTTGGATTTGGATCCCCAAACTTTAGTATAATATAAAGTTGGACAAAGATAGATAGATACAAACAAGAGGGAGAAGGATCTCATTTGAATACTTTACTATATAAACTATAAAGTACTTTGCCATCAAAATTTTGTTGTCTATAAAGATCATTTGCTTTCTTCTGTCTTATGAATGATTTATCTAACTCGAAAATTTTCTTGACAATGTTGAATCTAAAAGGACACCGTCGAAGAACGGCTTCAACAAGTGCAAGCGAAGAAGCAGAGGATGATATCAGGAGCACTCACAGATGAGGAGGTTCGGTCAGCTAGGATTGAAGATCTAAAAATGCTCTTCAGATGAATGAAAGACTTGTATGAGTCTCTTATGAATCACATTTGATTCTTTTGGTCTTAACTTAGGGGATTTTTTCTGTTTTTGTTTTTATTGAAGATCCTTGTCTAGTTTCTGATTACAAGGAAAGAGTAAGTGATTTTGTAAAGCCTCATGCTTTTGTTCAGTTGGATTCAATGTATATATTTGAATTAGTTCAAAGTATATTTATCAAGTATCTATACATATCCCTATGGATTTTGTTCTTTTCAAGATTTCACTTGGTGGGGCTCATGAAATTTATACAAGTTTGGAATTTTACTTCAAAGTAGTTTTAAGAAGTGTAAATGACAAATTGGGTTGGGATTTTGTTAGTCAAATATTTTATGATTTTATGAAGCAAAATATTTCTCATTTGAATAATAATAATAATGGACGACCTTGAACGGTTTTAAATAATTTTTTAAATTAAATCGCTCACATTAATTTAAAAAAATTCTAAATCAATCAATTTGAAAAAGTTATCAAAATCAAACTAATAAAAAATATTTTAACAATTTAGTTTGAGCGATTTGAAATTTAATTATTGTTAATTTTGTTATTAATATGTTAATAGGTATAATATATGATTATTGCCATAGGTAACTAAATACCAATGAAAAAGTTTTTCAATCTACTAAAAAAAGATTTTTTTATAGATAGTTAAAATTGAAATTATAGTTCATTAATATATAATTATTTCCGTAATTCATTGTTACAATATGTTTTAAAAAGCAACACACTTGTAATGTACTATACTAATTAGTTGAATTTTGTATGATTTAGTAAGATATATAACCACTTGTAATTAGAGTATGTGGTGTATTGTATTAATATTCTCATCAGGTTATGAGTAACAAAATGATATACTTCTTAACCAAGATCATTAGTAAATAACAATATTTAACTTGAAACTTTTTTTAAATTTGTAAATATTTTTTAATATTGAATATTGTGTTATTGAAGAATAATAGAGTATAAATCAACTAACGAGAATATGGGATAAAAAAAATCTAAATAAGAGTATTGAGACAGTTTGGTTCGTATAAACTGAACCAAACTGTCAAAAAATAGTAAATTTAAAACTAAACCAAACCAAATTATTTATCTCTCAGTTTGGTTTGATTTAAAACAAGTGTGGTTCGATTTAGTTCACTCTAATCGGTTTGATTTTATTTTGAACACTTCTAGTTTTGAATATCGAAATTTAGACAAGTATATTTTTTTTTCCTCATTTAAGTGTTAGTTTAGAATAAAAAGAAGGCAAATTAAACCATAATTTTACTCTACCAAATCAGTCATAAAAACTAACTCAAAATGGTATCACACAAGAAGGTCAAGGGTGCTTAAAAAAAGTCACAAACAGCTCCAAAACACATGGAAATCACGCCTTAATACTTAAGAACTTAATTTTGTTTTTGTCCGAACTTAAGAACTTAAATGAAAGAGCAAATAAACCAAAATTTAAGTAATTAGACTAGGCCCATGCGCATGCTCAAATCAGATTTTATTTTATTTTTTGTCAGAAAATCAGATTTTATTTACTTTATGGGATTGATTGCTTGTTTCATTGGTTTACTTGTTGAGTTGGACAAAGATAGAGATACAAACAAGTGGGAGAAGGGAACCGGATCCTCGGCAGTGTGAAGAAGGTGCAGTCTCTGCATTTTGTTCAATATCAACCGTCCATTTATTGGACAGTCCAGATGTTGCCACGTGTCCAAAAATGCAGCAACCCCATTTACCGTTTCAACTTCGAGTTTTTGGCATCTCTCGACGGCGGCAACATTCTCCCCTCGCGACTCAACGACGGCGGCAACGTCAACCTTCTTCCCTTGGAATAAACAGTAGCCATACATTGCATTTTGTGAAACACAAAACTCCTAAAAAGAAAATAGCAATATGACAATCAAAATGACTCCTTCCATAATTCCCGTAGGTAATAAATCATCAAGTGGTTCAATCTTCCTCCATAACCAACCAAGATAGATGTGGGGACTAGAGGTAATCCTTGATAATTGTCAATGTTAGGCATGACCAAAGGGCTAATTTATGAATCCCTCTCCATCTCTTCAGAAAATCTTGTCAATTTCAACGGAAGAAGGTCGACGGCCGCCACTGAAAATGGAGAAGAGTGTGGTGGTGCCGTAGCGACAGAGATGAGAACGGCGCTGTCGTTGAATTTCGAGGGGAGAATGTTGCCGCCGTCGAGAGATGCCAAAAACTAGGTTGAAACGCTAAATTGGGTTGCTGCATTTTTGGACACTTGGCAACATCTGGACTGTCCAATAAATAAACGGTTGATATTGAACAAAATGCAGAGACTGCACCTTCCTCACACTGCCGAGGATCCGATTCCCTTAACTACATGGTACCAATGTGTATTTTATCCTTATGAATAACAAATATTTTAATAAGGTACGGTTTCCCGTGCAAAGAAAATGGACGTGCACCAGATGGCTACGGATCCTACGGATCCTCTACCATGATTTTTTCCTGGTAACCCAATCCTGATGCAGCAGTATTGGAGAAGATTATTAATTATATATAGTTATCACCCTATTTATTGTTATTGTTGCAACTTATTAGTAATAGATTTCGTTATGATCCTTCCCTTTTTTTTTTTCATATATATATATATATATTTAGAAGTTTAATTAAGTATCTTTAAAGAGTCGAATTTGGGAGTTAAGAGAGGTATGTAAATAAACATGCATGACAACCCGCTTTGGTATTAAAAAATTAAAATCTTTTGCGCCTTTGTGTTAGAAGAATATAGTAGGCTTTTGATAGAACACGAAAAATTGAGTAGGCTTTGATAGTGTGGTCACTGTCCTTAAGAAAATTAAGCCCCCACTATTTGTATGCTACTGGGTGTTTATGGCAGATTTCCTCCAGGATTTACAAAGCCTGGTGTTATAGCCAGCAATACTATAACACCTTCTGAACACAAAATAGAGAAAGATAAGTTGAATATGAGATGCTCTATTTTTTTGNAAATGTAATTATAAAAACTTTTAAAATATTTAAATCTAAAATTAATTAAGATAAAACAGATAAATACCTGTTTTATAAGTAAGTAATTCAGGTATTAAACTCCTTAAGGAGTTATACATCTGAATATCGACCTGGCGATTATCTAATCTTATCGCTATTATCTAATCTTATCTAATCTTATCGTCTGCATATATTTCGTTGTTTCAATAATTTTATTCAATATACAAACCACATCAATAATATATAAAAACATTATAAAACTAAAGTGCCCCTCTTTTTATTTTATTATTCTCAATTCCCTTTTTTTTTTATCATTTTCATTCATTTTAGTCTCACATCCTTAAAATAAAATTGTAAAGTGCTCGAAAACTCTTCCAAACATTTTAATTTAATTCTTAAAAATAATAAAAACCCCAAACCCTAAACCCTAAAAGAAAGTCTAAGTTAAACAATTAGGTCATTGACCCATTATTCTCAATTTACCCTCTTTTTCATCATTTTCATTCATTTTAGTCTCAAATTCTCAAAATAAAATTATAAAGTTAAAAAAGTTCCCAAATTCCCAAATTCTTTTTCATCGTCTCCATTTGCCGAAGCGATTCTACGAGCTTCCATTGATGGGATTTCCGGCGGATTTCTCGAATTAAAAAAAGGGTAAATTACACTTTGGTACCCTGTGGTTTGACCCTATTTCACTTTGGTACCCTGTGGTTTGAAACTTGACACTTTGGTACCCTGTGGCTATTTAATAAAAATGCTAAGTGGTTTGACCCTATTTCACTTTGGACCGCAAAATGCACTTTAATAAAAATGCTGATTTGTGGCTATTTATCTGAGGTGGCACAAATTTTTCTTTTTGGAACATAACGGGATTTGACATGGCCATAACGGGACACGTCAGCACATAACGGGACACATCACCGTCCGTTATGGCCACGTCAACATTTTTGTAACGCCTATATGATGGAAAGACCAATTAGTTAGGCGATTGTAAATTTCGGAGACCAATTAGTTTACTCTTTTCTTTATTCCCAGTGTAGAGCACCTTCACCTTCACTTTCATTCCCCATCTCACACAGAGGATCCAACAGAGGTTTATTGGCATAATGATGTAGCTGGGTTGAGGAAGACAAGGGAAGTCATCATTTCTATTTTCTATGTTCAAAGCATTATTTGTACTTCCTCTCCTTTTTGGGTATATAGTGCTACAACGTGGTCAGCTTTTATAACTTCCGTATACATTTCCTCTTTTCTCCATACCATTACTTTTTACGGCAAGGATGTGTAAGTCTCAATGAAAAATTTACTTATTTTTTTTCTTTTTTCTTTTCTCTGTACCAAAATTGATCTCATATTTTTAATCATATTATAAAATTGATTATATATTTTTGGAAAAGAATCAACTATTAATTAATCATTATACAAAATATGTGATCAATTCCGCACTTAACTCAAACATATAAGACTATTTTTTTAATAAATCATAGATTTTCTTTGTCTATTCAAGTAATGGTTCAAGTAAAGACTAATCTTATTTAGATAAGAAAGAGAAGACTTTAAAGCTTTGTCAACAATATTAATTTTAGAAATTGAACTTGAATTCTCTCACTTAAAAAAAAATAAGATTAGTCTAAACCTCAATTACAAAATATTCATTTTGGTTTTCTTTCTTGTGACTGTTTCTGTTTCCTCTTTTTTATGTGGAATATTCAGATTCGTTAAAAAGAAGAAAGAAACACAAAGAAAATAGTAACCCTAGTCCCAGGGAAAAGGACATCTCAGGACTCAGAAGCACTAATTTCACATTTGTTTGACTAAAAAGGTAGTTTAAAGTAAAGCAACCCATGTGACGTGGTCACATGAATTTATTATAATTAAAGAATAAATAATATATATATATATATATAAAATTTAAATATAAGATCCGGTGATATGATTTCATTGACTTGTTTGTAAGAAGTTAAGAACTAAATATGCATTTATGATCACGTGCATATTAAATAACTATCACGTGCATGGAAAATAATGAGTTTAAGATACGTTGACCTATATTAAAGATTTGCACTGAGATTAACCTCGAACATTGTGGCCTAATAAAATAAGGATTATTTATCATCTCCAAGAAGGACTCATTTAATAGTTTTGATTTTTAAAGATATACTCCTATAGTATTAATTTCTTCTCTTTCTTTTATCTCTTTATGACAAAAATACTCTTATAATTTATTGATTATTTATTGAGATTTAATTTAAATTTGACAGAATAAAAAAAATACTGTATTAAATATGTTGATTATTTTTTTCTTTTTTCCCCTATTATATTATATTTAATGTGATTTGTGTTTTTCATTTTAATAGAAAAATTAATAAAGTATAATACAATATTTCTTTTTGTATTTTGTCAAATCTAAATTAAATCACACTAAATAATCAACAAATTAGTAAGGGTTTTTTTTGTCACAAGAGATAAAGAGAGATAGGAAATTAATACCTTTGAGAAATTTTAGTTATTTTTTATATTTCCAAAATTATTAAATGAGCTCCTAACATATATCTTAAGGACACATGATTAAGGACACATGATAGGTAATCCTACAAAATAAAAGAAAAACTATTGTTTCGGTCGTTGAATTTATTTTAGATTAATTAATTAGTCTTTGAATAATTAAACTTTTATTAATCAATCTATGAATTATTGTAATTATCAATATTTGGTCTTTAGGAACCAAAGACTAAAAATTCAATATAAATTTTAAAACTAAAAAGTATTGGTTTAGTATAAATTTAAGGATTAAAAAATATAAAATCAATTTAAATTCAGAGGTCACATCGTCATTAAAGACTAAATAGCTCTAAATTTCTCTTTCCATTGCCATTGTCGAAGACCCAGTGTGCCTCTTGATGCTGGAAACTCTTCTTTGAAGATGCCAATATTATGATTTCCAGTCGCTACTTCTGATTTTGAATTTGAATTCTTATTTACTTGCCTATTTTGATTTTGAAGGATTGTAGATTCGAGATCTTGATATTTGCTTTTGGGATTTTGATTCTATTGTTGTTATTGTGCAGAATCTTGTTGTTGTGATGATGTTTTTGTTTCTGTTCGGGACAACAAAGAGATTCAATCCAGATGGCCAAAGGTTTGAACTTTGAAAATTCAAGTATATATTTGGGTTGGATTAATTAATTTATTATTTCTATCTTGTGGCAGTAGCCAATAATAATTATTATCCCCTGAAAGTAGAAGGTATTTTCATCAATCCTTGGCATTGTTGTTTGTTTATCCCCTAAATGGTTTGCTTATAAAACTTCACAAATAAATTAATTTTTCTAATATTAAAATAAAATTTACTTATGTGTGTCAATTAAAATATTATGTCATTAGTTAGCAATATCATATCTTCAATAAACGATAATATGTTATTAATTTAATTAAATATTAGATATAGAGACTAACATTGAAAATAAAAGAAAATTGTGAAGAATTAAATTGAGAAAAAAAAATTGAGAGACCAAATTGAAAAAATATTGATATGAGAGGGACCAAAATAAAATGTCAGTCAAAACATTGGAGTGACCCCCTTTATTTTATCAAAGAATGAAAATATAATAAAAATTAGGTTTAAATAATCTATTGGTCACAACAATTTATATCAAGACAAAAATATTTTTGGTACACCTAAAGTATGATGTAAGTTTCAGTTGTAACCCTAAAAATTTTTTAGAGTCAATTGTACCTCTAAAGTATCAGGTTAGTTTGAGTTGTAACCCCAAAGTTTTTTTGGGGTCAATTTTACCCTTAATGTTTAACATTTTACTTAATTGTATCCCAAAATTGGCGTACAACTGACACAAAAAAAGAAAAGATTAGAGGTATAACTGACCCGAAAGAACTTTTGGGGTACAATTGAAACTAACCTCATACTTTGAGGGTACAATTGATCCAAAATAAATTTTGGGGGTACAACTGAAACTAACCTCATACTTTAAAGGTATTAAGAGTATTTTTGCCCTCATATCAATTTTTGATTAAAGTCCTTATAGTTTCAATTTTTGTAATCGGATCCCTACACTTTAGCTTCATTTATAATCAAATCCCTAATAACAATAAAATTATATCTCTTAACAATAAATGTAATAAAAAAATGATTGTTAAATTTATTTATTATCTATTAAACATATTGGTCAACAAAGTTTTATAATTTTTTTTTTAAAATAAAATTGTATCTTCTTAAAATTAAAGTAAATGCAAGGTTTCAATTTTTTTTAAAAAAAACATTACTTATGTAAATTAGATTTAATTTAAAATTTTAAACATTATTTCTTTTAATACTTATTAAATATTAAAAAAAAATAATTGTTATTTTTATTTATTATATTAGTCGTTAATAGATAAAATTTTATTACTATTTGAGATAGAGTTTTATTATGAACAAAAGGGTAAATTACACATTTTGTCACCAACTGTTTACCCTTAAGTGAAAGACCTGCGGCAGAGGAATTAGTCACTATTCCCGACGGTGAATACCATTGGTTTATGCCAAAAAAGGGTAAATTACAGTAAACGTATAAGTAGTTTAACCCGATCTCACTTTAGTATTATATGGTTCGTGACGTTTTACTCTGGGTATTTGTGGTTTGCACCATTAGAAGTTTGAATACATGTGATTTTGTTTTGTTTATTTCTAACAGTATATATGTCACGTGCCACTCATGTGACTCAATAAAAAAAAAATCAAATTTTGGTCCTCGAATTATGGGGTAAGTTTCCTTTTGGTCCTAAAACTATTTTTTGTTCTGTTTTGGTCCCCAAACTTTCATATTTGTTCCAGTTTTTGTCCCGAAAATGTGATTTTATGTGGTTTATAATGTTATTTTTAACATGAATAGTTGAGATGAATCATTTATCTTTCATATATATATAACAATAAGTGAGTTGACAAAGAGAGGAAGTTTTCATTCATAGTCAGAAATTGGAGATAAAATTTATCTCATTTCCAATCTGACTAAGAATAATGGTGAAAAACCGATAAATCACAATTTGAGGTCCAAAATGGAATAAATGTGGAGTTTTGAAGACAAAATTTGAACAAAAATTAGTTTTATGATGAAAATGAAACTTACCCCATAGTTTGAGGACCAAAATGAATATTTAACCTTAGAATGAAAATCAACTACTAAGATACAAGAGAGATCAATAATTAAGATACAATAGAAATCGACAGCTAAGATGCAGTGAAAACGGATGACTAAGATTGAGCCACGTGAGCCGCACGTGATATTTTTCGTTAAAATTGATGGAACAATACTACTAATACCCTAATTGCTAACGATGCAAACCATAGATACTCAGAGTGAGACATTTTGAATCACACAACATCAAAGTAAAATCAAGATAAATTACATGTACGTTTACTGTAATTTACCCTAAACAAATTAAAGGTGTAGAATGAAACTTAATTATAAAAATTGAAACTATAAAAACTTAATTAAAAATTGATATAATTATAGGAATTAACGGACTTATTAAACCAAAAATTTATTATCACAAAAAAAAAGAAAAAATTTATATAATGTTTGTTTAATAAAGATAATTAAATTCAATGTCGCTTTATAGATTTGCAACCATCTTCTTTTTTTCTTTTTTCTTTTTTTTATTGAAAGAACAGATTACTAGATTAGTAGAAAAATTCCATTTCTCTTCTATTTGCAACCATCCTTTGAATTTGGAAAGAAGGCGACAAAAGCCACGTTGATGCGTGCCACGGCCAAAGCTAAATTCTCTTCGGACAATTTTTTTTTAAATGAAAAATTCTCTACTACTCTACCTCTTGACATTGAATATTAGTTTATCAAGGTAAGAATCAATAAAATGGTTTAAACTATAGAAATTCTAGAGAATGTTTGCTACCCTGAAATTTTTTTTTATTTATAAAACTTGTCAAACACTCAAACTACAAATGTGATTTTTTATTTTTATGATTAATAATTTTTATTGAAAACTTCTATAAGAAAAATTGTTAAAAATAATTTTTATTTATGATCAAATTTAACAGTGATAAGAACTTTAAAATATTTACTAAGAGTGATTGGATCTAAGAGAAAGAATTAATCTCCTATAAACTAATAAATTTAAGTTTGAATCTTTGTTAAGAGAACTGTTTATATTTGGTTAAATAATTATTTTGATCCTAAAATTGTTGTTTATTCTGTTTTGGTCCCCTCAAACTTTCACGATTGATTCGTTTTAGTATCCAAAATTAGATTTCGTATAGCTTCTACTATTATTTCGAACTTGGATAGTTAAGAATTGAGATGACCTATTTCTCTCTTATACGTGTCATAATAGGTGAATTGATTAAGAAAAAAAATTCACTCTTTAAATGAAAAATCAACTATAAATTTATCTTTAATTTGTGACTAAAAATGAACAGTTTTCTTGTTATCTTCATCAACTCACTTATATAACATGTATAAGAGATAAATAATTCACTTCACCTATTCAAGTTAGAAATAACGGTAAAAATTGTACGAAATCACATTTTGGAAATTAAAACGAAACAAGAAATAGTTTTAGAACCAAAATTAAACTTACTTTATAGCTTATGGATCAAAATGATATTTTAACTTTTAACCTTTATATTTAGTATCATATAGTGTTTGAAACATGTGAGGAAAACTATTTTTTTTTTAACTTTTTAATAAAGAATTAATTGCAATAAAAAATAAAATCACATACGTTTTTAATACAAGATTAACAAAAGATTTGTTTTCATAAAGTAAGAACTTCTAAATACTTTTGTACTATTTCCCCCCAAAAAAAAACTTTTGTACTATATTATTTTTCTCACAAGTCAAAACTTTCAAGTTTCCATTTTTTACACCAAATTTGGCAATAAAAAATAGGAATTAAATCCTCTACTTCTCTATATCTTTTTGTAAAGTTATAAAGAAAAAGAAAGTGATAGAAAAAGTATGAGCCTTATATATTTATTATTTTATGAGATTCATATTTTTTTTTCTCTCTTTCTTTTCTTTTCTCTCATTAACTCTATAAAAAATAGATGAGGAAGGAAATATAGAGTATCTCACTAGCTCATTCCTAAAAAATACAAAATGGGTACTTCAATGGCAAAACACCAACACCTGCATTATTTTTATTCCCAAGTTCAACCACTCTCTCTCTCTCTCTCTCTCTCTCTCTCTCTCTCTCTCTCTCTCTCTCTTTCTCTGCATTCTTTTATTCTCAAGTTCAACTTGTCTCTCTTTCTTACACGAGAAAGTTAGCATCCTTGTACATTTTTGTCTTGATTCATCTTTCACACTACATGCACTATGATTTGCTATTTCGGGTTGGTCCATCCATCCAACTTTCTTTTCGCCTCTCCATCTTCCATAAATAAAAAATGTTCTGATATTCAAGGAGCTATGTTTGCAGGGGTTTGAATCACCCACTATATATATGAAATACCCATAATGCTGAAATAGTGAAATGGGTTTTCTTGATCCTTCGCTTACATTAGAAGTCTGAGAACTTACTGTCTATATAGTGGGTTGAATGAATCACCCACTATATGAAATACCCATATGCTTGCTTCTTTTTCAGGTTCGCCTCTATAATCTACTCTTTTTGGTTTGTTCTGTCAATAGTTCTCTCTCTGTTTGATAACTGAACTTTCTTATCATAAATGCATTTTGAAGGTTACCTAGTAGAGAATCACCTAGTAAAAGTAAGGATGGAAAAGGTCTAAACATGTTAAGAGTAAGAGATAAAGCTCTCTGAATAATTTACTTTTGATAATTGGTTACAATTTATAGCCTTCCTTTTTCTTTTTCTTTTTTGGCTTGTCTTGATTGTAAGTTTGATATTTTATATTCTAAAATTTATTTCACAAACGTTGGAGTCATGGAGTGGTTAGTTTGCTGTTGCAATTTGCACCGTGGAGTTTTGGTTGTGGCTTTTATGCATGATGATTATGACCCCTTTTTTGTTTTTGTTCCACAAAGTTATAGCTTGTAGGGACAACCT
>QANZ01007656.1:0-25921 GCA_003254925.1 Chamaecrista fasciculata
ATTGAAAATTTTCTCAGCACACCATCTTGCATCATAAAAGAAGGGTAAATAAATTACACTTTTGGTATCCTGCGGTTTGACCCTATTTCACTTTAGTACCCTGTGGTTTGAAACCTGACACTTTGGTACCTTGAGGTATTCTCCGTTAACACTTTGATACTTTTTGGAGCTATTTTATAATTTCAACCATAACAAATTTTGCAAAAAATACATATTGACCCCAAAAAATTTTCAAAAAATTATAAATAGGTCCCTGGATACATATTATCTAGGGACTAAAATGAAAACTTTAAAAAAAATTTTGGGTCAATATGTAATTTTTGCAAAATTTGTTATGGTTAAAATTACAAAATAATCTCAAAGGGTACCAAAGTGTTAATGGAGAATACCATAGGGTACCAAAGTGTCAGGTTTCAACTTTCAAACCACAGGATACCAAAGTGAAATAGGGTCAAACACAGGGTACCAAAGTGTAATTTACCCTAAAAAGAAATATCAATGACTTTGTTAATATGGTGTCTGCCTATTGTCCAAAAAGATATGCAAACACGTTGAACTCAATAATCTATTATAATTGTACCTTCTTTGAAATAGTCATTCACAAATAAAACAACAACAAACCCAAATAAGTATATTTGCTAAAAAAAGCATGGACTCTTAAATAGCCTAGTTCGGTGTACATTATCATCATGCTCTGCTCCAAACTAACATGGGGTAGTATAATCATATGTTCCGTATCCAAAACCGTGCTCAAATATAACAACTAAATTGGAGTTGTATTTGATAAGACTTGTTGATTTTCTTTGAGTAACATCTGGACAAATGAATCTGCTAAATTAAGACTTGAGTATATCAAAGCAAATGACATAATCATAACCGTCTATTGCATCAGCATGAGCATGACAGATGAGATAAATCACAGCATCAATGCAAACTAAATTAGACTGCTATACATATATATCAAAATCAATAGGAGATAAATCCTTCCAGTTGTGAGTCACAGAACTGTATATACAACTCCCCATGCAATGACTATTACGAAACTGTTCATGAACTAACCCAAACATACCCTAAATACTTGATGTTTGTGAAAAACTCATGGACTAAGATATATATTATCAATATTTAGGGACTAAATCATAGTTTAGAAATAAATTTAAGGACTAAAAAGTAAGCTTTCTCTTTCAATTAAGAGAGCGCATTTAACTACATACCTCAAAAAAATGTAAGGAATGTGAACTATATTCTATTTGACTCTTTCATTCAGCTCACATATTCTATTTATTCTCTCATTTGCGGCATTCCACAGTCCACAGTGTATAGTTTACAATAATTCCCGGGGACGAATAGCCACTATGTATTCTCATCATTCAGTAAACCAAAGTACAGTGAAAAGGTAGATTAATCCAATACCCACAAAGTAGTCTCATTTGTAAGATCAAATTCCTAATCACGACAAGACTTATGGCTTTAAAATCTAAAACATTTCATATATAGTTCCTAGTTTGTTGCTATAATTTAGGCCATTCACCCCTTGGGACTTGACTCCATTCCCATACATAATACCAGCGGGTGACGGCAATTTCTCCATGTTAGACAATGAAGAGTATATTACTGTGAGAGCAATTTTGAGTCGCACGCCACTATTTTAACCTGTCCCACATTCTCCTGGGAATCTTCATTTTTTAACAAAGCATCTTGTAGTATGAAGGTCCAAACATTGTCGCAAAATCTATAGGTATGTAGATGTCCCTGTGATTGCAAAATTGAAAATAAAACACGACCAACTCAGATTTCAGTATGGTTATAGGCAACAATAATGTGCAAGGAGACTTTCTTAGTCATCATCATCATTACCTTCAGATGACTTAAATAATGATGGCAAAATATAATCATATGTGCAGAATTTCTGCCCCCATTATGTTTTTTATTGAACATAGAACAGAAAGGAGATGTAATGACGAGGTATGAATATCTTCAATTCCCAAAAATTATTTGATAAATTCGTTGCTAAACACGCTAGCAACCAAAAAAAAAACCAAGAAAACACAGGCATTCCTCTCCAGTCAGCATTACATATCCGCCAGAGAATTGCATAAATCATATATCATAGGAAACAAACTCAAGGTGAAAGGATACAATCATTGTTACAAAGAACCCGAACATACTATTCAATAAGAAAGCAGCTAATGAAATGATAGATCTCATATATTACCCGCTACCTCTATAGTAGAAATCAGATGGTTCCATTTAACAGGATTACCCACTTTGAGAACCATTGTAGTCCTGTAGATCTGGCATGTCACTTATTTTGTCATATTCATTAGGATAATATGTCTGCCATCAGAAGATCGTACATAAGTACTAACAAAACACCTAACCCACAAAACTCATGCTAAGGATAATATATAAACACTAGGAATTTTTCTTCTGATTGCATTTCACTTATTTTGTCATATTCACTTCTTTAAGAACCAACCTTCAATCGTATTGTCTAACTCTAACTATTGAGTTTAAAAGGATTGCATGCATAGTTCAGCCATATGTCAACTTTCGAGACCACATATGGCTCCATTCAGAAACCAAAAACAACAAAGAAAAACTCACATAGAAACATAAAGCAAAACAGTCCACCCATAGGAGAAAAATGAGAAATTAAAAAATTTATAGAAATCTCAAACATTGGTGTCAAAGTAAACATTCTGGCAAAAAAAGATATCAAAGTAAACAAATTCTTTCAAGGTGCAGGATACAATGATCAAACTTTCCTTCAATCTTAGACACCATTGATTAAAAATAAACTGAATCTGAATAGTAATCATCAGCATTGATGTCTTTGCAATCCAGTTCTAAATCTATTAAAGTAATGTTAATATTTATCAGGATTGATGTTGTTGATCATCATGAATTTTATGTATTCAATTCAAAACAATTCAAAATGAATAGCTACTTTTGTTCTCAGTGCTCACACTCCTTCGTGGTCATTCCCTTAGTCAAGAGTACGCAACTTAAAGCTCAAAAAATTCATTTTGGAAGAAAATTATGAAATTCCTAGGCAAATCTATTGATTACCAACATTGAACTAATAGTTTCTTCTTTTAATCCTATTACTGAAAGATTAGAGGATTCTCAGTATAATTAGCTCATCGCCTCATCCCACTAGTAATCTGCATGTAAATTCCAGAATATGTTAATATACAGGATTCTACTCTAGAAAGTGAAAATTGCATGAATTTCATGACCAAATTGCATGAACCTGTGACGACAAGTAATATGGCACTAAACTACTTTTCCCCTTTATCTTGTGTAGCCCAAAGTTTAACTTAAACGGAATTAAAAGCGTCAAAAAAATAATCGGGAAAATACTCTTACCTTAATTGAGACCTTGCTCTTAACATCAGTTTCCAGAGCTTCTGCCATAGACTAGTACACCCAATCACCCATAAAAATTAAAATTCAGATAACTCGTGTGGAAGGGAAAGGAAGATAGATAATTGAATGAGGTCCGTTTGAAAATACCTTATCGAACTGGACAAGAACCTGAATAGCAATCTGAGGGCTAAGAGTACCATTCAGAACCATCTCATCCAAAGTCTCGGTGAGGCACATTCCGATCGTTGACCTCCGGTACAGTTCAAACGTCGCCATTATTGCTTGCTAGACACGATCTGCGGTAAATGCTGAATAAGCCAAATTACATAGTATATGTGGATCACGCACACGAAATACGTATACCCTCGCGTCCATCAACTGATAAAATTGAAGTGAAGCAAGAGGAAGCAAATGGATCAATAAAAATTAACAAAAATAAAGATCTAGTGGTTGAAATTCGTATTACGAATATGCTGGCTACGTAGAGAGCAGCAATTTCCTCTGTTCTTCTTGTGCTGCTTCTGGGTTAACGTTTGGTCCGGTAACGTACGGGAGCCAAAACAGCGAACGAATTTGGGGCTATTTATACCCTAGAATTTTGAGTTGAGGGTATATATAGTGCGAGGCTGCAAGTTTTGAGATTGAGATGCATTGACGCTTATATCCTCCGACAATTTTCTTTTTAAATGAGGTGAATAGGTGGCACGTAATGAAGTAGCCTAGGAACGTGTCAGCTTCACGTTTCTCTGAAATTGGTTGAGTTTGTAGGTAGTGTGCTCCTAGTCCTACTTTCTAAGCAAGTGTACTTGGAGAGTTACAAACTTACAATAATCCATGGAAGAGATCGGTCATCATCTACCTCCATCGTCGACGATAAATTCAGAGCCAAGAGACAATACGACGTCGTTTGCATCTCGCCTCAAGAGAAATTGCTTATTTTTCGCAGCTTCTTTACGGGAAGGCCTTACTTATGTAAAAGCCTTCTTCGTCGGTCAGGTCGGAATCTCTCTCTCTCTCTCTCTCTCTACCAACGACTAATGGGTCTACTCTTTAAATTTTGTTTTAGACTTGAGTTATACTTATAAACGATTTATTCCACTCAATGACTCAATATAACTAAATTGTAAGATGAGTGAATTAGTAAAATATAAAAGGAATGCGCTTTAACTGACAAATTTACTATCTCTGTATATAAAAGCAGACAAAGAGATTAACGGCGAGAAATGAGAAGGAAGCAACTGAAGCTGAACTTGCAACTGCCAAAATGCAGGTGGAGGCTACTGATGCTGCAGAAGACACCAAAACCAGACTCAACAAATCCGCTTAATTTCTCGTACCACAAAATCTCTGTCCTTTTTCTTTGTCCTTAATCATAGACTAGAAAAAAAACTGTTACAACTTGAGTATTAAATAGACCTTGAAGTCTTTCAAGAAGATACTGTTTTTGCTCAATATTGCATTTAGCATGAAAAAGAAAACCAAATAAACAATACAAATTGTCAAAATGGAATGCATACACGGAAGTTGTTTTTGTTCACATAAAACTCTAGTTAGATTTTGGCATCAGATGGAACTAGAGGATTAATTTGGGCTCTCTAAACGAATGTAGTCATACATGATCCCCTGAAAAGGACCAGTAGCTATAGGCTGAGTTAAATAGAAAGCATTGTCTCCTTCATTGAGCAGAAGGCCTGATACATCAACGTTGAATAGCCGGTAAAGTCCATGGATTCCATGTCTAGATATTGTGTTGTCCTTCCCAATCTCTCCACTTGTAAATAGAGGAGGATATTGCTTTGGGTCATTCACTCTAACCTGTTTGTTACACAAAGAGAGAACCTTATACAATCTAGTAAGAAAGAGAAGAAGCTGAAACCAAATTTAGGGTCAAGAAAAAAAAAACCTATAAAGCACAGACATTGATAAGGACACACTGTCGTGTACATGTCATATGCGTGTTAGACACGTATTTGATACATGCACTTTCTCAAAGTGAACTGTGTGCTTTCTAGGAAAAAAACCAAATCAACATCTATCTTAGTGAGTTTGTAAACCTGTAATTCGGCTACATTTGCAGTTGCAAGTGCTAGTCGTAGTTTATAGGTTCCATTTCCCTTGACATTATCAAGCTTGAACTTAATTTGCCATGTAGTTCCTTGGTATGTGCCATCCTCTTTCTTCCTGTATTTCATTCGTTAGTATCAATAGTTCTTCCATGTAGATGAGTATTAATTTCTCAAGAAATACATGAGTTTGCGGCAGTGTAAAAATCAAAACTTGGTTTCATGTAAGAGAACAGAAACTAGACCTGGTGACTTGTGCAAAGAACCAATCATTTTTATAGTCACTAACACCAACAGTATAAACCAAATCTTCATTTGGGTATAGATCAGCGTATCTTTCCCACAAGCCATATTGCCTAAACCTGCAAATGATGTAAACAAAAAGGTCAGAATTCAGAAAACAATGTTGAACTTTTGAGATTTAACTTAGAGTAAACATATAAATTGGTCCCTAAAATACACACGAGTTAACAATTCAATTCTTGAAAATTTAATTTACATTCTTTAATTCCTGAAAGTTATAGAAATAATACATTTTAGTCCTTTGGTTCCTATAAAATAGGTTTAAGAACTTAAACTGTATTACCTCTACGACTTTCAATATACTAAAGTGTGGAATCCAGACTTTAGTTGTCAACTCGTATATCTTTTAGAAACTTAATTATATGCTTACTCTTTAACTTGTGTTTAGAGGGACTGACTTGTCGGGATGGTTGACATAAAGCTTGTTAATGTACATAGGATTAGGATCAGGAACATAGAATTCAGCAGCAGAGCGATCAGGAATTCCTATCTCCCACAATGTAGGACCATTTCTTGGGGGCTCATAAACAATGTCACCAACATTCATTTCACAGCCTGCATTGTAATATATAGTACTACATAGTATTAAAAAAACAGATCACATAGACTGATATATATAAATGACTGACCTAAGAAAAATAAATGAAAAACCTGGGGTGACAGTGATGACAACATTGCCCCGATATTCTCCAATGAAACCAGGAACCCAAGCATAAAGATTGTAGTCCCCACTACGTATATTGTTAATAGAGAAGTAGCCTTCCTCGTTAACTCTAGTCCAGAATTGGTATCCCTAACCACATAAATTGCCGCTTCATCACTACTCATATATATATATATATATATACTTGTAGTCCAAGTGATTGATCAATGATTAGTTAAAGGAGTAGTAAACATATAAACTGGTCCTCAAAAGATACACAAGTTAACAATTCACAATTCAATCCGTGAAAGTTTAGTTTATATCTTTAATTCTTGAGAGTCATGGAACCAATATATTTTAGTTCTTTTGTCCCCACAAGTTCTTAAGGGACTAAAGTATGTAATTTAGACTTTCAAAGATTGAATTGTCAACTCATATATCTTTTAAGGACCAAAATATATGTTTACCCTTAAATAAATGTGTCAAACTTTGGTTAGTGTTGATAGAATGAATTATTCTTTGGTGTCACCTTGCATTCTCTTTGCCATGATCCAGCGTCTCCAGGTGGTGCAAGTCCTATGTAGGCACCTTGTGCTGATATGTAATCATCACTTAGGAACCTGAAAATGGTCATTTAAAATCTTATCAGCTTCATAATCTAGAGCTTCATTGAGTCAATGATATTCTTGCCATTTTGTTACGTATTAATTACTTGTCTTGGACTCGTAGTGTGCCACTAACACTGCCTCTTTGGTTGGACTTTTGAAAATCCTCTGAGGCTGGAAAATCATATGGCCAACATTGGACTTCCTTCATCATCTGAAACACCATTTTTGTTCTTGTCATAATAACTACATATTAATTTGTCTGAACAAAACTAATAAAAAAGCATGCATCTAATAAAGAAACCTGCAATTTTGCATCCTCACAGAGCCATATTGGGTCTTGATCATCCAATAAAGTGTTCAAATACACAAAGACTGGCCCAAAGACTTTCTTCCAAGGTTCATTCGGCTGGAGTTTTAGGACTAGATCCTCACCTGCATAATGAGCACTGAGAAACATCTGAAACAATATCAAAGATATGAAATTTCAGTAATAGTATCCCAAGAATTTAAGGACTAAACTAACATAGTCTACATAATCTAGAGGCTAAATTGATAGTTTATTGAAATATACTCACTGCAAGGCTGATGGGGCCCACATGGGAGGTAAGATTCTGTTTAAGGGGTCCTCCTGATCGGAATTCATTACTGGGTATGATAACCCAGAAGCCCATGGGTGGTTCAGTTTCAGTTTCGGATTTGGAGCTTATCCATCCATGCAATTTGAGATCTTTGTTGTCGCTTGAGTATTGATACTTGTCATCCACCTTCATATATCACTCATTTTGACTTAGTAATCAATCTCTCATCAATGAATGAGTGATAATACTTGCTCAAAATCAAATTTGGTGGTAAGAGTTAAACTCAGTGACTTATTATTTTAGCTTAAGTACCTCTCCCTTGAATTCTGGCTCCACGGGATTGACAAGCAGAACTGCTTCTGGGGTGGCTAGTTCTTTTCCTCTTTTAGGTAATCTGTCTTCTGGAAGAGGCATGAATCTTTGCCTATTATCTGCTATGGCCATGTAATGATACCTACACACACACACACACATATATATATATATATAAAAGCATAACTAATTTTCAGTCTTGCATTGGAAATATATGTTAAGAAATGAGAAAATTTATTATTTGGTCTTTGAATTTACACTGAGTCAATTAATCAGTCATTGAATAATCAAAATATACTACTCAGTCCTTGAATTATTGCATTTAACAACTATTTGGTCCTTAGTGATGGTTTGGTCCCTGAATTTGAACTAATTTTATACTTTTTGGTCCCTAAAATTTTACTAAATTAATATTATTTAGTTCTTGAATTTTTACTTTTTGGTCCCTGAATTTGACATAGGGACCAAATTGTTGACAATTGCAATAATCTAAAGACTGAGTAGTATAATTTGATTATATAAGGATTGATTAGTTGACTCGGTGTAAATTCAGGGACCAAATAGTATGTTTTCTTGTTAGGAAATTATATTAAAACATGCACGTTTAAGGAAATAAGGGAACATTGAATGAAGGAGAAATAAAATACTTGTCTTTTCGTAGCTTGAACACGACCCTGATCTGGGGAATGTTGAAAGGAGGCCACTCTTTTAAGTGCTCAAAAATGGCGTATGAGTAAAAGCCTGAGCAATTACGAAGCATTACATACCTGTAGCATATCGTCGTTTGTAATTACTAATTAGATTATCATTTATCAGCATTATATTATTCACAAATTCATTACAATAGTATATATATTAGTATATATCAAGCAATCAATTTAATTAAATTGTGTACCTTTTGTCTATATTGAGTGCCGAAAGCTTTCCCTGCATAGATGTATCCCACATTCTTGTGAATGAGATCTCCACCTGTTCATCATTTTCCACTATCACTTTAAAACTTGTTCCTACTATCCTGCATGCGTAACCATATTCGTCACTTCAATGCATTGCAAACTGTTAGTCTGTTATTGTTTGTGTTAATTTCATATGAACTATGATGTCTCTTGCCTATCTGTTAATTTTTTTTTGTTGATAAAACGCCTATCTACACATAAAAGACTAATTCTAAAAAATTGTATGAGTTGACGCTATAGTCTCTATACCAAAAATTGTTAATAAAATAAACATGGGTAGCGTCAAAATGCCGCCTTTTTTTTCTTTCTTTTTTTTTATGTTTTAATTAGCTTTATATAAAACTTTCCATAAATAGAGTGTCGGTTCTACCCGGCACTCGATCTATTTATGGAAAGTTTTTGGATTTAAGCAAGATGCATCAAATTAGTGCCACAAAACTTATAATTTCTTATATATATACTTTTGGTCAAAGTGCAATACTGAAATTGAAAAAGAAAGCCTACTTTTTAGTCCTTAAATTTATTCCAAAACTATGATTTAGTCCTAAAATATTAAAAATATACATCTTGGTCCATGATTTTCTTTGTTGCAAACATCAACTATTTATGGTCTGTTTGGGTTAGCTCATGAGCAGTTTATTTTGTATTACGAATCTTTTTTGTGCTACACATACGTATTGCTTAGTATCATATTGCAAAGTTTATATATGTCCATTTATATAACAACTATATGAGTTGACGCTATAGTCTATACAAAAAATTGTGAGTAAAATGAACATTGGTAGCGTCAAAATGCCTCTTTTTATTTTTTTCTTTATTTTTTAATTGGTTTTATATAAAACTTTCTATAAATAGAGTACCGGGTCTACCTGGCACGTCCCGGCTAGAACTCGGCACTCTATTTATGAAAAATTTTTGGATTTAAGCACGATGCATCAAATTAGTGGCACAAAACTTATAATTTCTTAGCTTATATATATACTTTTGGTCAATGCGCAATACTGAAATTGAAAAAGAAAACCTACTTTTTAGTCCATAAATTTATTCCAAAACTATGATTTAGTCCCAAAATATTGAAAATATACATCTTGGTCCATGATTTTCTTTGTTGCAAACATCAATTATTTATGGTCTGTTTGGGTTAGCTCATGAGCAGTTTATTTTATGTTACGAATCTTTTTTGTGCTACACATATGTATTGCTTAGTATCATGATGCTATAGTCTATATAAAAAAATTATGAGTAAAATAAACATCGGTAGGTCAAAATGTCTCATTTTATTTTTTCTTTCCTTTTTTTATGTTTTAATTGATTTTATATAAAACTTTTCATAAATAGAATGCTGTGGAGTCAAGTATAAGGGCGTCCGTAAAGCTCTCTCACTAAATATTTTGTACAGTTGTATTCCCAAATTTTGAACCTAAAAGTTTGATTAACCCCTAAACTGATTCACACGTTTGGTGATAACTTTTCTTCCCTTTCTGTTTGTTTAGGGATGAGGGAAAAAAAGATGTAGAATCAAATTAAAGAAGCAGAAGTCATATACCTCTCGAATGTGCCAGTTGTTCCTGTACTACCTGCTTCACTCCAAACAACGTCCCAATACCTATAAATTCATAATTTTCAAGTAAACAAGCATATATATATATATATATAGTAATATCACTTGCTTAAATTATTGAGGGGAGAAAATCAGACAAAATGAAAAGCAGATCTGAAGTTTTATATATGTGTACCCTCTATTATCTCTTTGGTTAAGAACTTCAAGCAGATTATCAATGCCATTATATTTTATTCTAGTGACAAACCCTCCTGGATTGGATATGTACACTTGCAAAATGCCATTGTCCATAACCACCTGCAATTATGTATTAATGTCTCTCATTTCAAGCAATTTAATTTGCCAAAAAAAAAAATCAGAGAATTGAAAGACCAAAATACAGTGTCTTATTACTTACATGACTCTCTTCTATATGCAACTGCACTGCTTGTGATGACATGACGAAGAGGGATGAATCTTTTCTAGATGTAATAAAATTATTCAGTTTCCAAAAGATCCCCTCAATTTGATTATCACTTTGTCACATTTTGAGAGGTTTCTTTATATATCAATTAAGATAATAAGAGCTTTAGTTTGGTGTGGTTTTCTTTGACAGAAGGCTAAGCATAGTTTTCTTTATTCGAGTTTCTTTGGCTAATTCTTGACTCAGTCGCTACGTACTGTAGTCGTATACGTTAATTTTGGCATTCACATGCTCTCACACGAAGCTTGCTGATTGGCAGATTTGGTGTGTCCTCAACAAACATCACCAAATACACAAGTACCAATGAACAATATACCAAATTAATCCTGCAAACGTCAAAGATGAAATTTGTTTGTTGGGTATGCGGTCCCAGATAAATTTCCACTAATGTCACAAATCAAGATTTTCATAGTTATTTAACTCTTCAGAAAATCTCCATGTATATTTTATACACAGTTAACAACCTACATGAAGTTTCACTTGTAAAAGAAAGGTTCTAGGTTTCAGGTTCTATAGTCAAAACTTGATCTTTGATTAATGGCATGAATGAAGATACGGAAAAATATAAAATAAGAAAGACACACACTAGACAAAAGAGGAAAGGCGATCGTGGACTTAATTTTAAATACAAAGGATAAACTATAAGCTAAACTTTGGAGGGTTGGTGGTCTTACAAGTTAACCTATAAGAACCATATAGAAACTCTGTTTAGCTTAGATTAGTTGACCAAATAGGCTTTAAGTGGAAAAAGTGAATGGTACACATTTAGCATGGAGGGTTTTGAAATTTCAGAATATGCTTGAAGACTAGTTGAAAGTTTGGTTAAAGGCCAAAGAAAAATTATAATTCTTTTTACCAAAACAATAGTGTGATGTAGTGGCAAGCGAGGTACACGTGAGTGGAAGTACTTAAGTTTTTTTATTTTTAGAGTTGAGAGGGTTAATAAAAAAAAAATTATTTCTGTTTGATGAAGAGTTGAGGGGAAAGAATAATTTCTTATTTCGAGACTTTAAAAAATAGGATCAATGAATTATTTTTTATTCATTTGATTTGAATAAATGTATAAAGTATGGAATATTCATTGGAAAAACCATTACTTATGATCTTTCACTGATACAGAACAGGGTCCTTCTAAGCGTATATAATCATACAAAATTCCTTGAAAAGGACTTGTGCTTCTTGTTTGTGTTAGAAAGATGGTATTATTCCCCTGCTCAAGAACACTGCCTTGTACATCAACGTTGAATAGCCAGTAAAGCCCATGAATTCCATGTCTAGCTATGGTATTCTCGTTTCCAATCACTCCACTTGAGAACAAGGCTTGACTTTCTTCTGACTTATTATTTATTCGAACCTATCAAAGAAAAATGACAACAAAAGAAAAAAAGTGACTATGTTGAGTATGAACCAATGTGCACAAAAAAGTACTGTTACTCTGTTAAGGAAAAATGTGAGCATGAGCCATGAAGTAACATCATACTTGTAGCTCTGCATTATGGACTGATGCCAGAGCCAACCGCAATTTGTAGGTTCCATTTGCATTTACATCGGCAAGTTTGAAATTAATTCGCCATGTGGTTCCCTTGTATGTGTTATTGTCTTGTTTCCTGCAAAGTTACAACATGAGTAGTAGTAACTGTAGTATACTAACAGATTTTTTGGTTTTTCATTGGTGTTCTCAATTGGAGACATCAATTTTGTAGATATTGTGGAACATTAAATGTGAACACTTCTTTTAACAGAATTCAAACTTAAATTCATCATGTTATGAGATGTTAGACTACTAGTCTCTCCTGGTAAACTTAATCTCTATTATTCCTTATACTAGTAAATTAAATGTAATATTTGTGCACGGCTCGAAAAATTAAAGATTTTCTTGTTATAAAACAAATTATTCAAATGATAAGGAGTTGAGTTAACTTATAATACACAAGTTCAAGTCTTACTACTGACTCAGAATCCAATTTATCTGAACTTTATCTACCAAAAAAACAGAATGTTTTTTTTTATTTACCAAAAAGGGGAGGCTAATACACTAAGTATAATGAAATGGCGAAAATTTTTACCGTTGTTGATGAAGAAAATGAAGGAGAGATGGGGATTATACCTGTTAACCTGAGCAAAGAACCAATCTTTTGTGTAGTTACTGATGCCTATGGTGTAAGCCAAGTCTTCACAAGGATACAACTCTGCATACCTCTCCCACAATCCATATTGCCTAAACCTGCCAACTTTAGGGGCTTATATATTTTTCAATTTTAAAAAACTGTTGAAGTGAAATGACTGACAATAATGGACCAAAAGTTCATAAACTCAAGGAACAGCATAACACGGTAAAACATAAAAAGAAAAGATATGCTTTTTCTGTTCACTGTAACTTAACATATAAATTGGCAAGGAAAAAAAACTAACCTATCTGGATGATTGACATAAAGCTTGTTAATGTACTTTGGATTTGGATCTGGGACATAGAATTCAGCTGCTGAACGATCTGGGATGCCTATTTCCCACAATGTAGGGCCATCTCTTGGAGGCTCATATACAAGTTCTCCCACATCAACTTCACTACCTACTTTCCAAGTTTTTAGTATATCATACAATATATATAAGTAACCTAATAAGTTATAAAGTAAGCTTTCTATTTCTAGTGACCTTATAAAGAAAGAAAAGGTATATACCTGAGGTTATATTAATGACAGTGTCATATCGATAATCGCCAATAAATCCAGTGACCCAGGAGTAGAGATTATAGTCTCCAGCACGTATGTCAATGATGGAGAAATAGCCTTTATCATCAGTAATGGTCCAAAATTGATATCCCTGCCACAAATTAATACTTAAAACGTCTCAGTTTTCTTCTAAGTGGGGATCATATTTACGTTGTTCATTCATTAGAATGGAAAAACAAAGCAAAAGAAAAACATGATTCATCATCACCTTGGATTCTCTCTGCCATGATCCAGCATCTCCTATGGCTGCTAATCCCACATAAGCACCACGAGCTGGGACCCACCCATCATTAATATACCTGTACAAGTTTACTTATTAATTTAGGATCAACTCATTCATTTCTAGTCTTTTGGTTAAAGGTCAAAACTTTATATTGCTCCTCAAATTATAGAGTGAATTCTGATTTGGTCCTCAAATATTTTTTTGGTCCTATTTTAGTCTACAAATTTTTCCATGTGTTTTTTCGTCAACCCAAAACATGCGTCCTTTTATTTTTGCAGTTATCCCACACTTATCTCTAGATGGTAATAAAGAAGGAATCTTTATCTTTTTTTTTCTTGGCTAACTTACGCGTATAAGAGAGAAATTGTTCATCTTAATTGTCAAAACCGAAGATAACAATAAAAATTAATTAGACAAAATCATGTTTTGAACGTTGAAGGACCAAAATAAAATAAAAAAAATTTCAGGACTAAAATAAAATTCACTCTATAAATCGAAGGCTAAAATTGAGATTTTTAGTAGAGTGTAATAATATGTGAATACCTGTCTCGTACAAGTAATCTACCTTTAACCAGGCCACGTTGGTGAGATGAGGGAAAGTCTTCTGAAGCTGGAAAAGCATAAGGCCAGCTCTCAATTTCATTGACCATCTACATTTTACATATAGGATTGGATCTCAAATCTAATTTTAATTTTTAAGGTGTGGATTAAATTTAAGAGGAAGGTAGAAAATAGAAATGAATGGAATGAATGAAAGGGAGAACCTGTTGTTTAGCGTCTTGCCAAAGCCCAAGCGGGCTTTCTCCGTTTGAGAGAGAATTGAGGTATATAAATATGGGCCCATACACTTTCTTCCACGGCTCCTCGGGCCCAAACTTCATTACCAGATCTGTTCCTGAATAATGCGTGCTGTGAAATACCTGATCCAAAAAAATAATTTTAATTTTATAGTAAAATTTTGAGGAACTCTACGATTTGGTCCTTCTTTTTTACTTAGTCAATAATTTGGTCCCTCGTTTATTGAAATAGACTATTCAGTTTCTCATTTATCATAATCGTCAACTATTAAAGTTCCTCACTTAGAATTTGGCCAAAAAAAAAAAAGTTCCTCACTTAGAATCCATTAAATTACTTAATGACGTGGACGTTAAATACTTACATGACACTGTTAAATGCCACTTTGGTATCTTAATCACCTAAACCAACGAACTAGACCAACAAACACAATTTAGCTGATCTAAAATTGAGTCAGACCCAAATGTTTGTATTGCACATAAAGCTTCCATAAGGCATAAACTATTGAAACATTCCTAAATCTCGAATCCTAAGTGGTTCCAAATAGTTAAATATATAACATTTAACGTATCACATGTGCACTTAACAACGAGATCATCAGTAGTAACAGAGATATGCTACAAAGTGTATCCTCTATTATATGTGATTATATTTGAGTAAACTACTAAATTGGTCCCTGAATTATTGGCTCGCTGACAGATTGGTCCCCGAATTTAGGAAATTGACAAATAGGTCCCCAAATTTTTCTAACGAGTCAAATAGGTCCCCGAATTTTTCTAACGTTAGTCAAATAGGTCCCCGAATAACATGCACAGAAGGACCTATTTGACAAATGTTAGAAAAATTCGGGGACCTATTTGACTCGTTAGAAAAATTTGAGGACCTATTTGTCAATTTCTTAAATTTGGGGATCAATCTGTCAGCGAGTCAATAATTCAGGGACCAATTTAGAAGTTTACTCGATTATGTTTGTTACTACCACAAAAGAAAAAGGAAAAATAGAAGGAAAAAAAAGGGACTCACGGAAAGAGTGGTGGGGCCGACGTGGGAAGTGAGGTATTGCTTGAGGGGGCCAGCAGATCGAAACTCGAAGCTTGGCGTAATTTGCCAAAACCCAATGGATGGATGGATGCATATCCAGCCGTGAACTCTATTGTTGCGACTCTCGCACGAGTATTCATATTTGTCATCCACCTACTTCCACATTTCCATCTTCAATATTATTAATTATTAATTATTAAATCAACCCCCCAACATTTCCCAACATAAAATACAATAAGGCCCCCCAAACAATTAAAACAAAATTCTGAGGACTATAATGTTGAATACTTGAATTTTGGACTCATAACTCACAAGGGATAACCTCATTCATTTACAAAAAATAAAAGGGCCCCATAACAATTGAATCCGCAGCACAACCAAAAGAAACTTATACCCCCCACCATATTTGAATATTTTCATTTTGAGAAAATATATATTTTTAGTCTTTAAATTTAGGTTAAAGGTTCATTTTGGTCCTAAATGGATGCCCTAATGTTCATTTTGGTCCATTATGTTTCAAAATATTCAAATTGGTCCTAAATGTTGGCAAAATGTTTCATTTTGGTCCAAATTAATATGACTCGTTTAAAGTTCAAACGTGACAAGTTTAGAACTACTTATTGTTCTTAAAAAGTATTTTCTCTATCTCGTTTCAAGTTCAAATGCGACAACGTTAGAGCTACAAGTTTCTCTTAACAAGTCCTTTGAACTTGAAACGAGAGACGAGAGAAATATGACCAAAATTAATAATTCGGGACCAAAATGAAACATTTTACCAACATTTAGGACTAAAATGAAACATTTTGCAAACGTTTAGGACCAATCTGAATATTTTGAAACATATATTTAGGACCAAAAAGACATATATTTAGGACCAAAACGACCCTTTGATCTTAAATTTATCTTCAAACAATAAATTAAATCATAATTTTAAGGACAAAAAAAATTTACTCATTTTATTTTCTATATTATTTTCATTATTTTAGAGAGAGAAAGTGAATTATTAGGGATTTTCATATTTATATATATAAATACCTCTCCTTTGAACTCGGGCTCCACAGGATTAACAAGGAGAACAGCCTCAGGGTATGCTAGAACTTGCCCTCTTTCTTTTGAACGATCCTCAGGTAGTGGCATGAATCTTTGTCTGTTGTCTGCTACAACCATGTAACGGAACCTTAACAACAATCACATGTAACATTTACGTCACTATCTCATTCGCCCATCTTTCTTACGTTAGAAAGAACAAAAATAAAATAAAAAAGGTTACCTACTTGTCTTTCCGAAGCTTGAATGCAATCCTAGTATTGTCAAGATTGAAGGCAGGCCATTCCTTCAAATGCTCGTATATAGCATATGTGTAGAACCCAGATGAACCACGAAGCATTATAAATCTGCAATCAATTATATATTTGACTCTTCAAAAAACTAAAAAAATCACAAGTGATGAATTAATCATTCACAGATAAGTAATAAGTAAGTACCTTTTATCGATATTGAGGGGTGGAAGCTTTCCCTGGAGCGAAGGGACCCATGTTCTGGTGAATGATAACTCTATTTGTTCTTCACTTTCAACTATTACACTAAAATTTGTGGTTTCCATTCTGTATATATCACTCTCTCTATTAATTAGCTTCAATCTTCAAACATATAATTGAAATTTGAAAATCATACATATTACTAGGTTCAAGAATTTCTACCTGTCGAATTTACCCTTTGTTCCATTTTTACCTGCTTCGTCCCACACAACATCCCAGTACCTAAGAAAAGATGGTTGAGATCTCAGATTAAGAAGCTAGCTCGCTGGAGTTTACAGGCATTATCTTATGCATGCCAAGTGTTTGTGAAAATTCCTAGGTGAGAGGTTCCTACTAATTATGTACATATAAATGAAAAATTTGGTATACCCTCTGTCAATTTCTTCGTTGAGAACTTCAAGAACATTGTCAATTCCGTTGTATTGGATTCCAGTGAGTAATCCTTCAGGATTCGATAGGGTGACCTGGACTATGCCATTATCCATTATCACCTGGGCGCAGAACAAACATATATGTATAACAATTAATTAATTAGTTCATAAAACTGACAGAAACTGTTTTTGAGCAAAGGTGATTTGTAGTTAAATATTAACGAATTGAGTGTAAACTTGCTATCCTTATAGAAGAAGAAGAAGCAAATTGAAGAGGCGATTTTTACATGCTTATCTTGAATATCCAATCGCACTCCTGGGAATGACATGCTACAACAGATTAGTCTCTTGAAATCAACAACATCTTCTTCACTCAATATTATCATAATTTGGATTCTACTGCAACTTGATTTTCTTTTTTAATTTGGGGACAGAGTAAAAGCATGCACAAATTTCTGTCAAATAGAAAAATCTCAGAACAGAGAAGAATAATAGAGAATGAATTTAAGAAACCTGGATAAGAAACATAAGCCTGAACCAAAACGAGCAGCAGCATCAAGAACAAGAAATAGTTGATGAAGAAGGTCATCGTCATCGTCGTCCTCTGTTTATACCTTAATTTCTGTGGATTCTGCTTCTTGATGACAAAGAATATTCAGATTCCTCGCCCTTGTGAATTTCCCTGTGAAAATATATCCCTGTGATAATAATGTTGGAAAAAATCATCATTGCTGGGAGACAGGAGATTTAGGTGAAACTGAAAGACGAAGAAAATAACATTTTACTTGACTTGAGTCACTTTGTTATCAAGATGGGATATGAAAAAATAACAACTTGAGTTGAAAAACAGGACCCTATGGCAGTTAGTTAGGCGAAGAGATTGAGACTTTTTAGAACAAAAGGAAGAAAAAAGAATAATTATATATGTTGAGGTAACAACAACGTTAGTTAAGGAAGGAAGATGATAAAGCTATAAGCCTAAAGGGTCTCTTGGCCTAGCTAAGCTTACAACTTGCATATTTACTTTTAAATAATATATATACAATGAATCAGATTTTTTTAATAAAGTGGAAATTTTTTGATATAATATTCATATTTAGTGTCTGATTGTGTGTGGATTAAGATTAGGATAAATTACACTTTGGTACTTTGTGGTTTGGTCAAATTTCACTTTGATACCCTGTGAATGTGATTTAAAAAATGACACTTTGGTACTCTGTAATTTTTTTTAAGTTTTCATTTTAGTCCCTAGATAATATGTATCTAGGGACCTATTTGTAATTTTTTGAAAATATTGAGGGTCAATATGTAATTTTTGCAAACTTTGTTATAGTTAAAATTACAAAATAGCTCCGAAAGGTACCAAAGTGTTAATGGAGAATAGAGTACCAAACTACCGAGGTGTATTTTTTAAACCACAAAGTACCAAAGTGAAATATGACCAAACCACATGATACTAAAGCGTAATTTACCCTTAATATTATTTAGAGAGAAGAATGTAAAAAAAAAAAAATAGTTAGGTAATAGGAGAGAAACAGAAGTCATGTGAAAAAGCTTTTATATAAGAATGTTGGGGAAGGTGGACTAGTTTTCTTTCTTCAACTGCGGACAAAGCATCTATTTCTTTGCCGATTACTCTTGTGACCAATCTCTAACTGACACGTGTAATTGGTCACGGGTGTGTAAACTTGTGACTTAAAAAAAAAATTAAAACCCCCTTTAAGTAATTATACGTATCTTATTTTTATGAGTAAATTAATAATTTAATTTTTAGAAGATGATAAATATTTCAATTTTTTAAAAAAATATAAAATTATACAACTTAATCTTTAAAATATATAATTACAGTTAATTCCATGTTTTTGTTCAGAATATCAATTTAATTTTTTTGGTAACAAATATCAATTTAAATTTAATGATAAATCACATGTTATTTACTATCTTGTTGGAATGACAATAAAAAGTTGATGTAAAAAAAATCTTGTTTTTTATTATTTTTATTTAATATTATAGTAAAATGACTAGGAAGTATGGACACTTTTGAACACTCACACAACACATATTCTTAAGTTTCAGAATATAAAATTATTTTTTTGTGATTTTATCATGACAAACAATTGAAAATAATATCACATATGACATATATTATGAATAGATATTGTAATTTTTAAATTTTCATAAAAATTTATGGATTTTTAATTATTTTTATATATAAATATATGGCGTATCGTATAATTTTAAGAATCTAGCGTGTCAGCGTCTGTGTTAATGTTCATATTTCATAGTAAAATGATTAAATTAATTGCGAATATATTTTTGAAAGGTTAAATTTTATAATTTTGTTATTAGGAATTAAATTGAGTTGATTCTTATTTTTTTAGGGATTAAATATTAATTTACTCGATTTTTATTAATAAATTTTGTACTTGTTAAAAAAATATATATTAAATTTTGTAACAAAAATTTAAAAATTTTATAGAAGTTGATGATGCACTTACTCAAGGCTGAGGAGATCAAGAAAAGCACGATGAATAGATCAAGAAATTGCACAATCAAGTTGGACGACTCTGTCTACCAAAGTCACCCTAGTGCCAAAAATCAATAAGAGAAAGAGAAGAAATCAAAGTGAAAGAATGAGATCTAATGAACTCATGACAAATTTATAGATGAGAATACTATAAAAAATGAGAATTCCTTGGACATTAAGTTAATTGGACTGTTAAGACAATTGAGATGTTTATGGAATGTAATATAAGTTTATGATTTGATAAGAACATATATAAGGGATATTGTGCTTTGTATAGAAATTTTTTTATTANATTGTTGAAATTTTAGAAGAGGAACTCATATTATTCAATCACCAAAAAGTCAATTATATATAGAAGTACATAATGTAAAAATATTTTAAAAAATCTAATTTACTATTTCAAAAATCAGTTTTGAAAGATATGTCAAATAGATTATGAGCATAATAAAAAATATAATTCAAATAACTTTTTCATGATTATACTAATAAATTAATTAATTAATTTTGAATCATATCTTCAATACCTATATATTATTTCGTTTCTGTTCTATTGATTTTAACAATATAGATGGAAGAGTAATCTTATTTGAATAAGATAGGACTATAAAGATAATAAAATTCTCAAACCAAGTATTTCTGTTTGCCTATTCCTTATGATTTCATTAAATAAAATAAAAGTAACATTGAGCTAATTTGCGCATGAATCATGACAAATTATCTCCTGAAATAAAGGCCGAAACCCCACATGAACTGACTGTACAATTATTGGCATTAAAAAATAGAAGCCCATATAAAAAAAATTTGCCTTATAAGTGAGATCCATTTTCTGAAAATTGGATCTATATCTTGAAGAGAACTTTCATTAGTAATAATGTGGAATGCAAAGTGCACATCACACTTCATCATTGCAACCACATGTCCACAATATTCCTCATGGAAAGGTAGTTATCTTTTTTCCTCTTTTATTTGGTGCCAAAGCAACGGTGGTGCTCACAAGTCTTGAGTATTTGTTTCCTCAAAATCATTATTTCCATAATGAACAAGCTCTCCAATTATGACCATAACTGATAGGATGCTCCTAAAATTAAAGGATTGCGCGCATAAATGTAGTGTAGTGTAGTGTGTGGACTTGTGATCCTACATCTATATACTGTACTACCCATAAATGTGATCAATGGTCATAGATGATGTATAATAAGCTACTAATAATGACAAATAAGCAAGTTATCAATGAGATAATGATTGTAAACTTTTCCCATCTTCCACTTCCTAATTCACAGTCAAAGAAATGAAGTAAAAAAACAACATAATCTCAAGAATGATCAAATTATCTCCCATCTCTGAAGAAAGTAAATATAATTAAGAGAAAGAAAAGTACAACAAAGATGATAATTTTTTTTTGAGAGGGGCACCACTAAGCTATGGTTGAAATTATAAAAAAAAAAAAGGAGTGCAACACAATGATTTCTCAAGAGGTCACTCATCCTAGTACTACTCTCACCTAAGCACGCTTAACTGCAGAGTCCTGATGAAATGCATTAGTACGGATGTGCGGGTGTGATCGCACAAAAAAAAATGATATTTCAATTTATTCTTTGAAAAATTAAATTATAAGATAGTCAATAAATGATGCAATTAGAAGTTATTTTGTTAAGATATTACTTCAACTTTAACAATTAATATATCTTTAACAAAATAAATAAATTGATTGTAATTGCATATTTCAAGGATTAAATCTTAGAATTTTATCTTTCATACATTAAATTGTAAATCTACTATTTTTCAAAGAACAAATCATTCATTTACTCAAAAAAAAAATATTGTATAGAGTTAACACTCTTCATATTTTTCTCAAGTTGAAACTTATGCGATCAATTTTCCTTAAAAAGATCCATAGATGGAGTAGAAGATTCATGTGTACAGAATCTCATATATATGGTGTCATTTGGATGTAGATGATGGTGGGCCTTCGAGACGAATATAATCATACATAATGCCCTGAAATGGGCTATTTCCTCTTGACTGCGTCAAAAAGATGGTGTTATCTCCTTCCACTAGTCGACTTCCAAATATATCCACACTGAATAGCCAATACAAGCCATGAATCCCATGCCTAGCAATGGAGTTATCTCTTCCTATCAATCCACTTGAAAATACTGGACGAATTGCCTTTGGATCATTTACTCGAACCTAAAATTATAATTAACATAATTAAAACCATGCATTCATCATGTGCATTTAATTAAATTAGTACACTTTGAATCAAATGGAAGTGAACCCTCTAAAGTGTGATTGTTGCTGCATTTAGTGCAGTTTAAAGAGAGATCGGAAGAGGTAGAAAGAAAAAAATGTGGGTTACATGCACTTTATTATTTGGCCAAAGTGTAAATTTTATTTTATATTTTTTTGTTCAGTTTCTAATTTGATCCTTATCTTTTTCGTGACATTTTTGTCTCATTTCTGTGGGTCAGGTGCAGAATTATGTATAGAATTGGTCTTATATCTTTGGGTCAGATGAGACTAACAGTAAAACTTTTTGCAAAGGTACGTGACCGATTCAGTAATATGACCAAAAGATATGAGACCAAATTTGCAACAAAAAAATATATGAGACTAATCCTGCACTTGACCCAAAGATATGGTACCAAAAGTGTCACAAAAAAAGATACAAGACCAAATTGAGAACTGAGCAAAAGATACAAGACCAAATTTATCCTTTGACCTTAGTATTTTATGACCTCACACTTTTTATCTTTATCTCTTTCTATCTCTCTAAATTGTACTAAATGTACCAACATTAATTCATACTGTAGAGGTTTGTAATGGTACCTGCAGTTCAGAAAATGTGGCTGATGCCAAAGCTACTCGCAGTTTATAGGTGCTGGTCTTGTTCACATTGTCCAGATTAAACTTGATTTGCCATGTGGTTCCTTGATATGTATTATCACTTTTCTTCCTGCAAAAAAAAAAAAGGAGAGGAAATTAAAAGCGATGATGTTTGTGTTTAATTACTTGTGGACTACAAAAATTTGTAACAGTAAGGCATATTAGTGATGAGCTTTGGAAAATACTAAGAGTACCTGGTAACTTGAGCATAGAACCAATCTTTGGTGTAATCACTAACACCAACAGTGTAAATCAAGTCTTTATCAGGGTATAATTCTGCATATCTCTCCCATAACCCATACTGCCTAAACCTGCCATTCATTGAAATTAGGAATAATTACTCATTGATGAATGATGACTCATATTTAATTTGTATGTGCTTGAGACTCATCTTTTTCTTTATATATATACACCTCATTTTCATATCTTAACTTGTATACTTTTAGCTCATCTTTCATCTAGACAATGTGAGACTTTATTTGACACATATGTACACAATTTACAACAGAAACACTTTTTTTTTTTTTGTGGTTTTTAGAGTTTCAAAATGGCTAATATAGGATTGAAATCTATGAAATTGGGGAAAAAAGGGCATGCACTAACTTGTCAGGATGATTAACATAGAGTTTGTTGATATATTTGGGATTGGGATCAGGAACATAGAATTCAGCAGCTGTGCGATCTGGGATGCCTATTTCCCATAATGTAGGACCACTTCTTGGAGGTTCATATACAAGATCACCTACGTCTATGGCACTACCTGTTTCACAACATATATATATATATATATAAATCCATCAAATATAGAAGATCAAGATGGAAATCTCAGAAAATTGAATAAGATTGTCAATTGTAAGTGTAACCCAAAAAGGAGAAATTGAAGTAAAAAAAAATAAGGGGTTTGATTATTATTAGTACCTTCAGTTATGTTCATAACCACATCATATTTATAGTCACCAATAAAACCAGGCACCCATGCATAAAGATTATAGTCACCAGGGCGTATATTGCTGATGGAGAAATATCCATCATCGTCTGCTTTAGTCCAGAATTGATAATTCTGAAGATAATTAAGCAGTAAAAATTTGATTCATAAAAGTGGTACATATTATATATGATGAAAAGGAAAACACTATAGAGAAAAAGTTTATTATGGTAATTAAGTTAATAGTACCTTGCATTCTCTTTGCCATGATCCAGCATCTCCTGGTGGAGCCAATCCAACATAAGCATCTTTTGCTGAGATATAGTCATCACTAACATACCTATGTAAATTATATACGTTGTTAAGTTTGTTATTGTATTGTTTAGAAACAGAACAAGAAAAATCTATGGCAGAGCAGAGAATAATATTTTTTTTGAGCCAATTCAACAAACAGGTTAGAGTTAAGTAATAATTAAGGATTTCAAAGGAAGAGAATTGAGTACCTGTCTAGGATGAGAAGCCTGCCATTGACATTGCCACGTTGGTCCCACTTAAGGTAATCTTCTGAGGCTGGAAAATTATAGGGCCAGCTTTGAACTTCTACCAACATCTGCAATAGTATATATATAGGGTAATTAATGTCGTTAATTAAGTAGAAAGTGTAGACATGTATGTATTATGAGAGACCTGAAGTTTAGCGTCCTCCCATAGGTTAAGAGGGTCTTCTTGTCCATTAGAGGAGGAGTTCAAGTAGATGAAAACAGGACCAAAAACTTTCTTCCACGCCTCACCAGCTTTGAATTTTGGTATCAGATCTTCTCCGCTATAATGAGCACTTAGAAACACCTGATATCATTTTATTTAATTTCACATATGACATTGATTCATGAGGAAGGAATTCAATTCGTAGTAGTAAGGGTATGCTATAAAAAATAACATTGCTTTAGCTAATAAATTTATAGTTATTGGATCTGACCTGATGCCTATTGTCTATTTTATCTTGATATTTGTGCAATAAAATTATTGCACAAATCTCAAAATAAAAGAAGTAGATTCAATAACTAAAAACTTCAAAGCTATGGAATTTTTATAAAATTTTCCTTGATAGTAGTATTACTTACAGCTAGGGTGGTAGGTCCCACGTGGGAAGTTAAATTCTGTTTGAGGGGCCCACCAGATCGGAACTCATTGGTGGGAGTTATTAACCAGAATCCCACAGTGGGGTCCATGCAAACCCACCCATGCACCTTGCTGTCTTTGTTGTCACATGAATATTGATACTTGTCGTCCACCTACACATAACACATTCATATTCAATTTCAATCCAACTCCCTCAATTACGTCTTCCTCTTTATGTTCAAATTAATCTTAAAGTACAATATTTATGTTTTTTCTTCTTTTGGTAAGAATCCTCCTCGACCAATCGTGTTTAACAATGTGGAGTTATCATTTTTTATCTTATATCTTTTAGTCTGGTTAAACAATTGGTCTCATATATTTGTAAAAAAAATTTCATTTATTAGTTTCACCTGACTCAAAAATATAAGATCAATTCTACATCTGATTCAAAGATATGAAACCAATTTTATATCTGACACGAAACCAATTCTACACCTAACCCAAGTATACGAGACTAAATTTGTAACAAAAAAGATGAGACCAAATTTGAACTTGACTTAAAGATATGGGACTTGACCCAAAATTATAAGATCATACCTGCAATAAAAATAGATACGAGACCAAATTGAAAACTGATCGCAAAAGATATAAGATCGAATTTATAGTTTGAAATAAAAAATATAAGGCCATAAGGGCTAATTAAGGTTGATATATACATATATGCATGGCGTACTTATATTATTTGCCTTTATTCAAGTCTAAAATTAATTAGTATTATGCTAATATAATAAATATGGTTTCTACACTTTTTTTTTTTTGGGTGAGGGGCATCATATTAGTCTCGGAGACTTTTACTATTAGGAAAGCTTGAGATTTTTTATTGATTATTGATGAAAAGTCTTAATTGT